>PVIC010005881.1:0-56125 GCA_004025085.1 Thryonomys swinderianus
GGTACAAAAATGGATCAATACAATAACTATTTTATGTTCAGTAGTGATTTAAAAAATGAGATATTTACTATATTACTATGTACAATACAATCAAGAATAATAAAATAACTACAACATGAATGTGGTCACACAAACATGTGAAGACAAGACTAACATTGCAAAATTATGAATAAACTGGGGATCCAACTCAGGACCTTGCCAGCTAGGCATTGTGCTGCTGAGCTACATCTCATTTTAAATTCTTAATCACATTAAGGAAGTTGCCCTCTCCTAAGACTTCTGTTTTTTTCTGGAGACAAGGTCTCCCTATGTGGTTCACACTGGCACTTGAACTCACTATACTGCCCAAGCTGCCCTCTAATTTGCAGTGATCCTCCTGTCTTAGCCTTATACCACCATGCTTGTCTTCTCAGATTGTTAGGAAAGGGTATCATATTACTTACTCTCTCAGCTCAGTAAGTGGGTCTCAGTAATAGTTTTGCAGCATGCCTAGATAAATTATGTAATTTCCAACACTATCAATTTGGGTCTGCTTGAACATTAACTTTAAAAAAACCATTACGTGATAATACCTCAGTTACTGCCATGTATTAACGGCATAAATTGTAGTCTAGAAAATCATGAAGTATATGGGGCCAGCATTTTGCTAGCTTACTTCCTCATTACTATTCTACTTTGTAGATTTATACCACACCAAAAGGGAAGTATCCAGCGACAAGGTTGGTACTAGGTAACAGGAGCAAACAGACTAATTGCTAAGAAGCAACTGACTGTCTTACCTTCCTACTTTTGGTCCCTTCCATACAGCCCAGCACACTATAGGGATTCTGTGTAACGATTATAAAAACCAAACCAAAACTCCCCCAATTCTGACAGAAAGCAGACACATGAGGATGTAGCTTAGTGGCACTGTGCCTGGCTGATAAGCAAAAAGATCCCTGATAATACAAAAAAGAAAAGGGTGGGCAGGTAAGAAGATATGTTTATACGTTTATTACATCAGAACCCCTATGGAATAAATCTCAACTCTCTTTTTTTTTGAGACAGGATGTTATTTTGTAGTTCAGGCTGGTCCTCAACTCACTTGTAGGCCAGGCAAGCCTCCAACTCACCAATCCTCCAGGCTCTGGCTCCCAAATGCTGGGATTACAGATGTGAGCCACCATGCCTGGAATTTGTGGTATGTGGTGCTGATTGCTGGTGGGCCTGAATCACCACGCCCGGTATTGTATGTGGTTACTGAGAATCCAACTCAGGACCTTGTGCTTGCTAGGCAAGGGTTGGAACCACTGAGCTAAATCTCCGGCCCTCAACTTTCACCTTTAACTTCATGCACTGGATTTGTTTCTTTCATTCAATTGAGACAAAATACTTAATATGAAACTGTATTTAAAAAGGACTATATAGGGCCGGAGATTTAGCTCAGTGGTTCTGGCGCCTGCCTTGCAAGTGCAAGGTCCTATGTTCGGTCCCGTAACCACATACAATGCTGGGTGTGGTGACCCATGCCCACCAGCAATCAATACCACATACCACAATGCCCGGCGTGGTGGCTTACGCCTGTAGTCCCAGCACTCAGGAGGCAGAGGCAGGAGGATTGCTGAGTTCGTGGCGGCTTGCCTGGGTACCATAGTGAGCTCAGGGCCAGTCTGAACTACAAAGTGAGACCCTGTCTCAAAAAAAAAAAAAAAAAAAAGAACTATATAATTTCCCTCCTACCCAAGCACAATTAGGTTGGCTATCAGTAGGTTATGTAAGTATTGTAAGGACATGATCCCTTACAAAATGACCTAGGAATCTATTACTCTCTAAACTCTGTGAAGAAAAACAGAATTATCAACTCTAAATCACTTTAATACCTCACCAAATATAGTCTACCACAGGTACTTGGGAGATATTTCAACCCATTCTGTAGGCAAGTCCTGCTCTGCCACTGAACTAAATCTCTGGCCCTGCACAAGTATCTTGATTTCAATTATTATTCATCCTTGTTATTACCATCTTAATAGAAGTCACCTTGTATTATTGTTTGCCCAAGTAACTGTTATTCCTTCTACATTAATTTTCTAGCTTAGTTCACCTGAAACAAAATAAAAAGAAAAATAATCAGCATTAAATGATTAGCATTAAAAAACAACTAAGCAGGGCTGGGGATTTAGCTCAAGTGGTACCGCACCAACCTTGGACGCACAAGGGTAGAGTTCAATCCCTGGTACCACACACACAACAAAAAAGTAAAAAAAAACAAACCCAACTGGGCCGGAGGGTTAGCTCAGTGGTTCTGGTGCCTGCTGCGCAAGCGCAAGGTCCTGAGTTCAATCCCTGGTAACCACATACAATGCTGGGTGTGGAGACTCATGCCCCCCAGCAATCAATACCGCATACCACAGCGCCGGGTATGGTGGCTCACGCCTGTAATCCCAGCACTTGGGAGGCAGAGACAGGAGGATTGCTGAGTTCCAGGCTTGCCTGGGCTACATAGTGAGCTCAGGGCAAAAACAAAACAACAACCAAGCAACCTGCAGACCATAAATTAGCTAGTTCATTTTCTGTTTGAAATCCTGTAAGGATTCATCCTTTAAATTAAATCTACAAGGCTCTTTATTAAGAACCAAGAAACCATAGGGCTGGAGATTTAGCTCAGTGGTTCTGGCGCCTGCCTCGCAAGCGCAAGGTCCTGAGTTCGATCCCTGTAACCACACAGAATGCTGGGTGTGGTGACTCACACCCACCAGCAATCAATACCACATACCACAGAGCTGGGTGTGGTGGCTCACGCCTGTAATCCCAGCCTCAGGAGGCAGAGACAGGAGGATTGCTGAGTTCACAGCGGCTTGCCTGGGCTGCATAGTGAGCTCAGGGCCAGCCTGAACTATAAAGCAAGACCCTGTCTCGAAAACAAACAAACAAAAAAGAACCAAGAAACCATAGTTTTATCGTTTTTGAAAACAAGATTTTATAGAACACAATCACATACCATCTATAGCTGCTTTTTTTTTTTTTGAGACAGGGTTTCGCTTTGTAGTTCAGGTTGGCCCTGAGCTCACTATGAAGCCCAGGCAAGCCTTGAACTCAGCAATCCTCCTGCCTCTGCCTCCCGAGTGCTGGGATTACAGGCGTGAGCCACCACGCCCAGCATTGCATGTGGTTACTGGGATCGAACTCAGGACCTTGAGCTTGTGAGGCAGGTGCCAGAATCACTGAGCTAAATCTCCGGCCCTATAGCTGCTTTTGTACTGAAATGGAGTAGTTAGGACTGAGACTGCATGGCTTGCCAGGCTTAAATATTTACAATCAGGCACTTTACAGAAAGTTTCCTGACCCTTGCTCTCTTATTGGATCTTTCATCCTCCTTTCAGGTACATTTCAATAAAGTCTTTTCTACCTGCATTTTTGCACACCCTCATCAACTGCCCTGGAATGATCTCCACTCACCTCACCCCACGATTCTGTTCTTACAATTCAGGTCTCAGCTTCAGTGCCAACTCTTTAGATACCTCTCCTAGCCAACCAATTGAAGGTGGCCCTCTCATCTACTATAGTCACATATGCATTAAGAAACAATAAGGTATTTCAGGGGTAGAGGGAGCTGGGAATCAAATTCAAGTTTTGCACTCACTAGGCAAGCACTATATCACTGATCTTTTCTTAACAGTGAAAATAACATTGATTCAGAGTTAGCAAGTTGTACCTTTAGATGATTCTTAATTTGCTGGGAGCACTGAAAGTGTCACAGTAAGGAGCTGGCTGAACACATGTGCCTTCTCCTCTCTAGCAGTCCATCTGCCTTGATCTAGGTATTGACTCTGAGCACACTGATGTCATAGAGCTTCTTCACATCCTGACAGAACTGGTGTTTCTTGGCTCTGATGCCTACAATGAACACAAATGTGTTGCTGCCTTTTTATGGTATACTTGGCAGTCAGGGTATTTGATGAACCCTGGAATAAGCAACTGAGCTTGCATCTCCTAGGGGTGTTCTTTCAAAGGTATTGGAGCCTTTTTGGGAGCCAGCATATTGGGCGCCTGGAAGGTGGGCAGTATGTACATCTCTTGTGGCTGCGCATGCCTTTTAGCACTACCTTCTTCATATTCAGAGCCGCTGTCTTCACCTTTGGGAGGCCAAGAGTTTCCTTCTTTACTTTCTGTGTTATATTGGTGAAAGTCAAACAAAACTACTGAATAATGAAATTAGATACTAATTTAGTTATCTCCCCATTTAGACTGTCACCTCCAGGACAGAAGCGATCTTGCTTTGAAGATTCCAACCACCATTTTTATCAGTCCAGTAAACTCACAGCCCCCAGATAATGCCTGAAATTGTTTCTGACTTGAAAGAAAAAGGCCGTTTAGCAACTGTTGCACAAGTTGAGTCCAAGGCCAGAAAAATGTTCCAGTTCAAGTCAGGCTCCACAGTTCCAGTGACCCCATACTGAGCCACAGTGTAATTCTGACCTCGACCGTAGAGGATCTGAGGGAAACTTATCAACACCCTGGGCCTCTCCCCTTATCACAGGCAAGACAATTCCACCAACAGCACGTTCTCCTGAGCTAAGTTGTGCTGGTGCACAGTAATCCTAGCATTTGGGAGGATGAGGCAGGAGAATTGCCATGAGAAAGCAACCCAAACTACATGGTTAAAGCACTGTTTTAAAAAAAAATTGTATTTCTCCTAACAGGGATCTCACCTTGGCTTCATCAGGTAAGGAAAGCACAAGCAAAACTAGACAAGGGATAAGGTCATAGAATGGAACAAAAAAGTTCTCAACTTTATGATTATTATGGTTAAGAATTTTATTATCAAAATTATTACATCTCTTGTGAAAGTTCAAATGTTACAGCAAGGTGTAAACACTCCACTTGAGAAAGAAGTGATACTTCTTCCCTTCCAAGAGTTCCCCCCCATCCCCCCCCCCAGGAGGTCTGGTCTTGACAGCACCCTGCCCACACAGAGTGGCTGGGGTCCCTGCACGTGCCAGGCAGGGTGAGGGCCGCCTGCCCGCTGGCTTCACCCCTTGGTTAATAGCCAAGGGGAGAATGCAAACCCCAGCCCAAATGGAGAGACATTTACATACGTTTTATATAATATACAAAGAAACCGGCATCCCAGGCAACATGATTTCCACTCCCAACGCTCTCCCAGACTGATGGGTTTGTGGGGGAAACAAAAAGAAGAGTACTCTGCTGAGGTCTCAGCATTAAAAAAAAAAATCTCCCCTCATTTGAGCGAACACCTGATTTTCAATTTTGAAAAGTGAAATTTTGTAACAGTCACACACAAAGAGAGAAGACTGTGCATATGATAGTTGTAAGACAGGGTAGAAAAGAAAAGGATGCAAGAGGCTGGGGAAAAAGAACCAATTAGAAGGAGGGAGACTCACAGTATTATCTTGTCCAAAAGAAAAGAAGTAAGGTCCACTGCAGCACCAGGGATTACACCTGTCATATATTTACTACCCCTACCATGGTTATAACTGAATACAAAATTAGATAAATAAAAACACGCCAGATATTACAGTAAACAAGTGAAAGAAATAAGCTGGCAACCATATGGAATTTAAAAAGATTGTGTACCCACCTGGGTTGGCTCCAGGCCACCTCCAGGGGTGTACAACAGGCACAATGCACTGATGGGGAGAAGCCAGTTTGCTCTCGTCTCTCATCCAGAACAGTGTTAGGGTGTGGGTGGCTTGCTAACTCTCTCATCGGCCCACTCTCACATCAGCACCCCCCCAAAGAAAAGTGGGTCAAGCCCACACACAATCACAGTCTTGTCGGTGCCACTCCACAAACCTACCTTCCCACTCTTACCCTGCAGTCATGAGTACGCGTTCCCCAATCACAGAGGTGGTGCTACTCATAGGATCCAACTCCTGATTAACTGGGAGCAGAACAGAAAATACAAAGAATTCCCAGACCATTTGAGGCCTTCCTCATCAAATCGATTGCCAAACGATGCAACTGATTTCATTGGGAATTACTTCTCATTCCACTTTTGTCTACTGCCTCCATGGGTTTCAAAACTGAAACAGCCTGGGAAGAGAAGTGGGAGGCTAACATCTGGGGCTCAATCTCTTCAGATAATCTGCTCCCAATCAATCAAGAGCTGACTACGAGCTCTTCTTCAGAGCCAGGCACCCCTCGGTCAGAGCAAGCTCCAAGCTTATTATCCCTGCCCATTTCCTGGTGATTTTAAGACAAAGGTAAGAAGTACTCTGGGTGGACACACCTTAGCCAGACATCTGGTTTTGGAATGGTTCTTTGAGGATGAACATTTACATACCTACCATTTTTTCTTAAGTGCATAAAACCCTAACACTACTTGGATGGCTTGGGGCTTTGAGATTGGCTCTTCTCACTTTTTCCTTTGAAATAAAAACTTTTTCTTTTTTTAAATTTAAAAAGATGTCCTCACTGCACAAGTGACTACTGGCTACAGGCAAGGATGGGAGACAGAGGCTTCAACACAACTCATTGCACTTAGAACCGTTACTAACTGAAACACCATTTGCTTGTCAACAATGTACCCTTAACAGCAGGGAGTAACTTCTTTATAGTCTTTGCTTCAGACAAGATTTACATCTTTCTCCAAGGCCAGAGGCCAGTCGCGACCACAAGTCTTGTTTCTTGTTGACCAGACCCAATCCTCTGGTGCCTTGTATCCCCCTTCCCCAGCAATATGCTCGGCCGAGGTTCCAGAGGCAGCTGGAAGGAAGCAGCTATGGGCTTGTTCAGTTCAGTGTGCCCATATCCAGAAGCCCTAGGAAAGTCCTGTCTGAGTCTTAACTCCTGAGCCTTGGAGTGGCTGGAGTCGGTACTGGTGCACACTCCCACTCCCACGGTGTGGGTAGTGCTGTGAATTGGAAACCGCAGATACCCTGGAGGCCTGGTAGGCAGCTGACTGCCCAGCACTGGACAGACTGATAGTCCGTAAGTCTGATGGCAATGACGACCTAGAGTTCTGAGGAAAGGAGGTGGAACTCAAAGTTCCTGTGCTGGACTGAGAAACTGAGTCTGAGGTTGGTGAGTCTGAGGGGCCCTGCAGGGTAGGGCTAGCAGCACTAGAATGGCAGCTCTTCCTTGGAAGGCTGCTGCCCGTGCTGTTTCCAGAATGTGGCTGGCTGCTATAATACCCTGGTGTCCCCGAAAATGGGGCCAACGAGTCTGTGGACGCAGGGTGGGCAGGGCTGGGGTAGGACGCTGAAGAGAGGGATGATTCTGAAGAACTGTGAGAGGGGGGGTTTCCAGGTCTCAGTGCAGTAGTTCGATAACTGTATCCTGGAGACTGAGTGGGATGTCCTCTAAAGGGGGAGGAACTCTGCTGAAGGAGGATTTGTGACTCTGTCCGGGGACTGTCACACTGCAGGAGCTAGAAAGAGCAGGGAGGAAAGCATAAGGAAGTAAACAAGTCCCTTCAATGGCTTGAGAATATTTACAATATCCAACTTTTTCTTCATGTTTCTTCAACATTTTCTCCCCCTTTTCCTTTTGTAGAATACCAAAGACATTAAGAAGGCTGTCTGTGATTATCTTACTTACTTTTCTAGCATGATTTAAACCTGAGGGTGAGGAGGACATGATGACTTACTTCCAGGGCTGTGAAACTGTATGCAATGCCAGTATCACAACTGCACAGAATGGTCAGGACCGCAGACATCTCCAACTCATAGTACATTCTGATATCTTGACTCACCTGGTAGCTATATCGGGAAGGGCTGTAAACGGCTGCTCCTTTAGACAGTGCTGAGCTCAATGTGTCTGGGCCTTCTCCATCTGCAGGATCTGGAAGGTATCATAAAATCAATCTGCCTTCTCAGAATAAGAAACAGCTGCTGTTCATTCAAATCACCAAAGCCATCACCAACCCATGTTGCTCTCCTTGTGACAAACTGAGTGAGCATAGCATGAAGGGCACAGGAGGGCACAGGAGGGTTTCATTATGGGCTATGTTTTAAATGCCTGATCTGATTCCTGTCTCGTTCTCTTCATCCTTCATCCAAGTGGAGATCCAGGATTTTGGAGAGATGGGAGTTACAGAAAGATATTCCTTGGGGAAAAAGAGCAGATAAGAGAGCAAGCAATGCTAGATATTATAAATACTGTAGCCCAAAAGAGCAAGACTGAACTGGAACTTAGCATGTGGCAGATCCCAGGTGAACCAGAAACTGACTCACCTCATTCCAGCCCTTGGTGTGAGCCGTGTGGAGTCTGGCTCACAAGTCCCTGAACATGGTTGGCAGCACACAGCTAAGGGCTCACCTGAATCTTTGTCTGTGATGTTGCTCTCCCATGTAGGAGAGGGCTCCCCTTTCTGAGTGACTCTCACACTGCTCCGGAGGACTTTAGGAATGCTTCCTCCTTCTCGGAGTCGTTCTACTGATGTGGGAACCATCCTGCAAAGGTAACAGGGCATAATTTTAAGCCACATGTCTTAAGTCGAAAGTCTGAGATAAGGCTGGGTAGCTCAGTGGTTCTGGTGACTGCCTTGCAAGCACAAGGTCCCTTGGAACCACATATCACAAGGCTGGGCGTGGTGGCTCAGGCCTGTAATCCCAGCACTCGGGAGGCAGAGGCAGGAGGATTGCTGAGTTCAAGGATAGCCTGTGGTACTTAGTGAGGTCAGAGCCAGCCTGAACTACAAAGCAAGAAGAAGAAGAAAAAAAGTCTGAAATAAATCCTGACAAAGGCTGTACAATGTAGAATATTATCTTAAAATACCCTCAAACATTTTTTTTTTGGGGGGGATACTGAACTCTTGACCTTGTACTTGCAAAGTGGCCCAGTACCACTGAGCTAAATCTCGTACCTATAAAGGATTTATTTAAAACAAGCCATTTCCTCTTTTTTGAACTATGTCACATACAAAAGAAAAAACACTTTTCAAGGAAAAATATGTAAAAATGTCAATTTTTAAAATTTCTATTTTATTTTTATTTTTTATTTTTTGGAGACAGGGACTCACTTTGTAGTTCAGGCGGACCCTGAGCTCACTATGTAGCCCAGGCAAGCCTCGAACTCAGCAATACTCCTGCTTCTGCCTCCTGAGTGCTGCGATTACAGGCTTGAGCCACCAAACCCGGCATTCGTGGTATGTGGTACTGATTGCTGGTGGGTGTGAGTCACCACATCTGGTATTGTATGTGGATACCAGGGATCAAACCAGGGACCTTGCGCTTGCTAGGCAGGTGCTGGAACCACTGAGCTAAAGCTCTAGCCCTAAAATTTCCATTTTAAAATGCTGTTTTCCTCTGTGAAATCATGTGCCTGACATGCAAGTAGTAATTTTTTTTTTTTTGAGACAGGGTCTCATTTTGTAGTTCAGGCTGGCCCTGGGCTCACTATGTAGCCCAGGCAAACCTTGAACTCAGCAATCCTTCTGTCTTTGCCTCCCAAGTGCTGGGATTACAGGCGTGAGCCACCATGCCTGGCATTGTGGTATGTGGTTACGAGGGATTGAACTCAGGACCTTGAGCTCATGAGGGAGGCGCTGGAACCACTGAGCTAAATCTCCGGCCCTACAAGTAGTAATATAATAAAGGTTGCTCAAATTAATGAACTTTCTTAGATTTATTTCTTCAGTATCAGATTTCTACATGCATATATCTCACTCATTGTGTATTTCACTCATCTGATAATCAGAACTCATCAGAAATATTTATGAAACAAGTCCTTTCAGGATGCCTTATTGTCCTGTATATGCTAGGTGCATGGGCTAGACATCTGTTGTTAATTCAAATAGAACTTAGCTGGATTCCTTACTTACCTCTAAAATAAACTGAGGGGGGTGGAGATTTAGTTCAGTGGTTCCAGTGCCTGACTAGTAAACTACAATACTGGGTGTGGTGACTCATGACCACCAGCTACACACTATAAAACTGAGTATGGTAGCTCACACCTGTAATCCCAGAACTCAGGAGGCAGAGGTAGGAGGATTGCTGTGAGTTGGAGGTTTGCCTGGGCTACCCAGTGAGCTCAGGGCCAGCCTGAACTACAAAGTGAGACCCTGTCTAAACACAACAAAACAAAACAAAACAACCCTGAGAAAATACAAGAGGCAATTTTAGTGCCCACTAAGCAAAATAGCTCATGGGCATCCGTGAACATATATGCCTTCCTAAGAGCCGCTCCACAGTAACCCTCTGCTTCTGCAAGGCTTGAGAATGTGGCTCTTACTATTAGTTAGCTAGGCAGGACAGACAGCACAATGGGATGGCTCTGCAGTGTCACCACATACTTCAGGTACCACTGAGATGATACTTCTTCCCAAATTTAATAATAGGTTACCAAATAGGAACTTACCACCTGCTGCTGATATTTTCTTGAGGTCTGCAGTGAGATGAAGAAGTGCCTCTGGAATCTGATGGGCTTCCTGCCTCCAAGTGGGACATAGAGGAATGAGATGGGGAGAACTTTTTGTGAGGGGATGATGGGGTTCGGGCTGAGGATCCCTGCATGCCCTGGGCACCAGTGTCAGAGACAGAGTTACTGCTGCCTTGCCCAGCTCCTGCAGACTGGCTTTTGTTCTGTGCCGAGTCACCTCCCCCACCAGCAGAATTCTCCTTGGCTTCTTGTTTCCGTTTACGGTACTCCAGCAGGGATACCTAGAGAGGAAAAAAGCAAACAGTACTTCGGTTTGGTGTCCTTAGTAGATCACTAGCAATGCGGAAAAAAGAGGTTGGAACCCTGGTAAACCAGAAGTGAAGCCACACAGTGTTATGGGACAAGAAATTATTTACAGCTTGTATTTTAGCAAGTTAGCTCTAGAAAAGCTACCTGTATCTGGAATTGTTCCCAACTTCCCCACAACCCACTTAATCTTTACTTGTTCTTTCCCGACTGCCACAACAGATTCCATCCTTGTCCTGCACAGTACACCTCTTTACTGTTGGAATATGTTGTGCACACACAGATTATAGAAGCTGTTACTGTTTTCATGCTTATTTCTGATAGTTAATGCTATTCATGTAACAATCTTTGAAACCTGTCACTATCTTATTCTAAATTATCTGCCTATATTTCCTTTGTTTCCTATTCCCTAAGGCCTCATACTTTGTTGTCCAAGTGTAGAATATGAGAAAAGCAAGAAAACTTCACATAGAAAATATTTAACTTGCCTCAGTTTCCTCATCTGCAAAATGAGAAATTATCTTTTAGGATTATGGTAAGGACAAAATGCATTGGAAGAGCTTAATAGTGTCTAAAACTTAGGAAATGCTACATATTGCAAGGAATTATTTTTTTCACTTCTCTAGCCATTGACTGTCTAGCAAGTATAGGGCACATGGTAGGCACTTAAGCGTGTTGAAGATTTACTTTGTCTCGTGGTCCTAGGGGTAAAACTCAGGCTCTCACATAAGGCAGGCAGGTGTTCTATTAAGTCATATCCTCTGCCTTATTGGTTATTTACCATATTCACCAAATCATATTAAAACACTGCTTCAGTGGACATGGCAGAGATTAGCTCTTACTCATCTAAGAACAGTGCTAAGCACACAATGAAATTAAATTATTTGGTCTTTTTTTTTTTTTTTTTTGAGACAGGGTCTCACTTTGTAGTTCAGGCTGGCCCTGAGCTCACTATGGTGCCCAGGCAAGCCGCTGCGAACTCAGCAATCCTCTTGTCTCTGCTTCCCGAGTGCTGGGATTACAGGCGTGAGCCATCATGTCCGGCATTGTGGTATGCGGTGTTGATTGTTGGTGGGCGTATCTCCATGCCCAGCATTATATGTGGTTACCGGGGATCGAACTCAGGACCCTTGCGCTTGCGAGGCAGGTGCCAGAACCACTGAGCTAACCCTCTGGCCCTATTTGGTCATTCTTAAGAAGTGGACATATTTACCTTTTTCCTCTGTGGTGGGTTTTGCGGGGCAGATGGGACTCCTTCACAGGCCCTGTCTCCACCAGGTGACATGGATCCACGAGCAAGGTCTTTTATAAAGCCATGTTCATATCTGGTAGGAAACCCTTCAGCAGGGGAACAATATCCTCCATCCAAATGTAAAGGTTTCCTGTCCCCTACTAGGGGAGACCCTCTATATAATCCATCGGCGCGAGGCATAGCATTCAGAGGGGAGTAGGCATACATCAAGTTGAACTCTGTCCGAAATGCCTGGTCTGAGTTTCTCAGGAGGGTCTGATGTCCATCTCCACTCCTAACTGGGAATCCAGTCTCTGAGGCAGGCCCAATGGAGGGATGAGGAGCCAGGTCAGAAGGACCTGAGTTGAGCAGGGAAGGTCTGTCAGCACAGCTGTTAGTGTTGGAGTCAAGGTATCCTACTTTTGTCAAATCCAAGTCTTTTCGGTGACAAAGCTGAGAGGATAAAAACCAACAGAGACATGGGGCAGGAGAGAAAGGAAAAAGTTGAAGGGCAGAAAGGTAGGTGAGGAAGGAACACAGGAAAGATAAGAGGGATAAGAGGAGAGAAGTCCATTAACATCTGTAAATATCCCATAGAGCAACAGTTTATATAGGCCAGACTGCTAAAGAATCCCAGCTTTTCCCAAAATGCTGTCTTCCCCGATGAGAATATGGGGAAAGTCAGAATTAGGTCACTGGCTATATGTGACTATTGTGCCTGCTTAGCCTTTCATCAGGTTTGTGTAGTCATCTTGTATACTAAAGGACTGGCAGTAAAAGCAGGGATTTTATCTGAGCCCTGTACACACCACAGAGACATCTTAAGATAATTAGATTCTAGTGTTATTCACTTTGAAATTAATATTGATGGAAGGGGGAAGGAGAAAGGTGGAAAACATAGAAAGTGGAGGAAAAGGCAAGTAATTAAGGTGCTGGTTCAGTAAGGAGAATGACATTAAAAACATCCATCCACCAGTTCTTCATGCATTTTTCACTGTTAGGTAGGTAGGATGCACAACTTTCTAGTCACTCACTCTTTCTTTAACCTCTAATATATGCCAACATATTATAAGATGACTAATACCCATCAGTGCAGAGCATATGAGATGCTGAAACATACCAAAGATAAACACCTATTACTCAGTTATCATCAACTCCTTAACACCAAGATTTTCCACCACTAAGTCAACTGCAGCTTAGCTGTCTATAAGGAATGGTACTGGAAACCCAAATGCCATGCGATGTCAGTGTCCAAAATGTGCTGTTTTACAGTCTTTAATTACTGAGGACAAAGGAAGCTGTACTTTCCTAACAAGACAGCATCAAGATGCCTGAAAAAGTCTCTCATACCTTGGGGAATGAAACTACTTTCAGATTCATATAGATCTGTAACTATTATTGATTCAGAATTTGGTTTAACTCTCATAGAACTTAGTCCTAATTTTTTACGGAAAGTGGGTAGGGTTAAAGTTCAGTGAATTTCTGAAAGCTCAGGAGATTGTAACTTTTGAAGAAAAAAAGTTTCATGTACACTTATTTGTCCAAATCTTATAAAATCTCCGACACTAAAATCTGAATTTAGTATCTTTCTAACAGCAGAGTTTCTGAGAAAAACAAGTCATATCCAAAGAGCTAATAACATGTGCACAGTAACTATCTCAACTATAGCAGAATGCAGGAAGACCTGTGACAAAAATCATGCAGTGATTTGGTTTCTTATACACTCTGCAAGAAGGTACAAAGAGAATGCAGTAAAGCTGTCGGGCAGAAAACTTTCCCAAAGAAGCTGTTCAATTTATCAACCAAAACCCAAAACAGATAGTTTAGCAGAACTGTCAGATTAACCTTGGGACAAAATGTAAGTCACTGTCCAAGTCTTCTAATGTAAGATGCCCAAGATCAGAAATATTAAAAGACAGTTCTTACTTTCAACTGTTATTTATAAACATACAGACCTCACTGACTTGACTTTATCAAAGGCCTTAATCAATTAACTTTTCTATCACATGTTCACTAGATCCTACACTTTTGAGGAACCCATCAGCCACCCCTCCCCCAAACAACAACAAAAACATTCCCATCACATACACACAGCTACTTCATTTCTCTCCGTCTACGTGGACAGGAAGATTCATTCAACTTGCTATGACTGATTGGCCGCCCTCCAGCCCATTACCCCATTCACTCAGACCCCTGGCCCTCCCCACACACTCAAGAACACACTCATGCACACTCACTCTCCGCCTCCAAGTGGGATTGAGATGGTGTGATAACTACCTCGGGTGACAGGGACTCAGGCCTATGCGCAGGGGAACTCTCAGGGGAGGATATGTTCTAGAGGAGGGAAAAGCATCTTGTTATTCATCTACTCCAAGTCAAGAAGCAAAACAAAACAAACAAAAATAAAAGCAAGCATAGATGTTAGCCACAACTTTTTTGGAGGGTTGGACAAGAATGCACAGGGGAATGTTTAACTGCAGAACTCATCTCAATGGAAAAAATGATTCTGAAATGCTTTCTGATGTCTTTGAAAGCATTTAAGGATAAACCAGTTATGTTTCATGCTATAAGCAAACATCTCAAGCACATATCAGGAAAGGAGGTGAAATTTTAGTGTTACATTTCTTTTAAATTTTAGATGAAAGTTTAGCGACCTACAGTATTTGTTATCAATGGGCATTCTATCCCTTATTCCTCCTTAGAGGGACGCTGTTCCTTCACCCACAGCCTTCTAATGTTACATTTCTTCATCATCTTGTGTGCCTTTATTAATGCCAGAGATTGAAAATAATGAAAAGGAAACTAGCTAGTTCCTCCTGAATCAGTTATAGGGAGTGTGACTGATGGAATTTCTAGTTCCACAAAATTTAACAGAACCTGAACACCTCTGCCAATGGGCTCTTGGCTAACATCCACTGTACCATTGGGAACACAGCAAAAAGAAAAGAGAGAGCGTGCAAGCAAGCAAGCAAGCATGTGCGTGTATATACCTGGAGTCCCCTTTTTACCTGAGGCAGCAATCCCTAACAAACAGACACTGAGCAGTGTGGTCTTGATAGGTGGATGTGAATAGCAACAAGAAAACAAAGTGATGGTAACAGCTATGACCTGATTCAGGGTTGAAGGGCTGACAAGGCTGTGAGCTCCAGGATGGTTAACAGTCTGGGTGGCTGATCTATGCTGTGTTAGGCTGGAGGCCCCTTAGGCAGAACAAGGTTTTTATGTGAACTATACTTGCGTGGAGGGTGGCAGGTACTTGCATGTTTGCGAGATGGAGCATGAAGGATGGATCTGAGACTGGGAAGAGAGGGGAGTGAAGGGAAGGGTTCCTTGGGGAAAGAGGAGAGGCTAATTACGTTTGCCCTCCCGAAGCTGTCTCACTCCTCTTTAGATGCTTTCCCCTCCCCAAGATCTCGTTCTTGTCCACTGTGTATCTAACCCTCCATTGGAGGTTTCTCAGCTTTCTTTCTCCTAAATGTTTATTTTTCCTTAAAACAAAAGACAAAAACAAAATAAAAACAAACAAAGAAATCCAAAAATGCTTTTCCCAAATTAAGCTGTTTTTACTTGTGATATCTTTCAGACACTTATCCATGTGACAGGTTTGATTTTTTTTTTTTTTTGTTTTGAGACAGGGTCTCACTTTGTAGTTCAGGCTGGCCCTGAGCTCACTATGTAGCCCAGGCAAGCCCTGAACTCAGCAATCCTTCTGTTTCTGCCTCCCGAGTGCTGGGATTACAGGCGTGAGCGACCACGCCCGGCCACCATGACAGGTTTGATTTTGAGAATAGGGTAACAATGGTGACTGAGTCAAAGGAGCACTAAATCAGCTCCCCTTTAATTATTTTGATTTTGTACAAGGTCTTACTAACTTGCTAAAGCTCATTAATTTGGCCTCAAACTTGTGATCCTCTCAACTTAGCCCCTAAAGCTGCTGGGATAATAGGTATCTGCCATCATGCCTGGCTTGGGCATTCTACCCCTTATTTGGGGTAGAATGAAGCCCTTCATCAAGGCAAGTATAGTTTTTAGCACATTTCTTTGCCTTGTAGCATTTTGAATAACTATGGTATGCTATACTGATCCAAAGTTTTTTTATATTAAAAAAAAAGCTGATGCTTATGTACCCTAATGCTCATGTAGTTTTTGATGGAAAAAAATAAACCCAAAATACTACTTGTCTCTGTACTAGGATATTAGAAAGAGTGTGGTCATTAGAATGGTGACATGAATGGGTCAAGGTGGCAAAGTCTTTTTTTTTTTTAATGATGAGAAAGACTTAAATTCCCTTAAACTACAAGTTTACAATAATGGAACCATATATTGAGAATATTGCTATTTACTATAATATATTCTTTAGTTCCTGGAATTAAAAAATTAAGCTTGGCTAATGCTTCAGTAAAATGATCTTTTCAGCTTTTTTTAAATATAAAAAAAACTTTGGATTTGTATAGCATGCCATAGTTATTCAAAATGCTACAAGGCAAAGAAATGTGCTGAGAACAATACTTGGATGGATAAAGCAGTCAACTGTAGTCCTAAAATCTACAACCCTACCAGAGGGAATTTCCTCCTTATGGTATCTTAGTTGATAACTGGAAGTCAACTGCAAATAAGATAAACTGAGAAAGGTCTCAAGTAAGCTGCTAAGAAGAATTACTGGCTAATAAGAATACCATAGGAATTTAATAAGGAGTAATTTCCCTAAAAAATGTTCCCCTGGAAGGAGGTTCACTCCAAAGGTAAGTTATTAGGTACAGAACTCATAAATTTGCTTATAAGGTTGTTAGCTCTCTCCTTCTGGGTTGTTTATATAAACATTCAGGTACTTCATAAAAGCTGAAAAGGGAATTGGTTAGAATATTCGACTTTATTAAGGCTACCTCCGGAGAAGTGAAAGTCTGGGATAGAGCTGAATGAGTTTAGTGGTCAGAACAAATTTTTTTCTGAGAAGGAATAAATGGGATCCATTTAATTTAATTTCAAATTAGAGTAACATGCAATAGTTGAGTCTTTTTTTGGAGATGGCACTGGAGATCAAAGGCAAGACCTTCACAGTGAGTGGTATCTCCAGCCTTTTATTTTTTATCTTGAGACAGGGTCTTACTATGTCCCTAAATTACACAGTCTAGGCTTGAACTTGCAGTTTTCATGCCTTAGCCTTCAGGAAGTGCTGGGAATAAGGACATATACATCACCATACCTGGTAGGGGGATGAATTTTTTTTTTTTTTGAGACAGGGTCTCGCTTTATAGTTCAGGCTGGCTCTGAGCTCACTATGTAGCCCAGGCAAGCCTCGAACTCAGCAATCCTCCTGTCTCTGCCTCCCGAGTGCTGGGATTACAGGCATGAGCCACCACACCCGGCACTGTACTATGTGGTATTGATTGCTGGTGGGCGTGAGTCTCCATGCCCAGCATTGTATGTGGTTACCGGGGGTCGAACTCAGGACCTTGTACTTGTGAGGCAGGCGCCAGAACCACTGAGCTAACCCTCCGGCCTGGGGGGTGAATTTTTAAAATACACATGGATTCTATTAAAGCACAAACTTCAGAATACTACACTGTTTTAGAATTATTTAGAAAAGCTGAGGTATATAGATTTTTAACTTCTGTAAAAATGTATATAAGAAGTTTGTCTCAATTCATATTCCTATCCTCTTGTCTGCTTCTCACTCTTCACACAGTATATAAGAATAAAGTAATCTGGTGTTTAAAAGAAAACCCATTCATGGGGCCGGAGATTTAGCTCAGTGGTTCCAGCACCTGCCTCGCAAGCCCAAGGCCCTGAGTTCGATCCCAGGAACCACATACAATGCTGAGCGTGGTGACTCACACCCACCAGCCACCAATACCACATACCACAGTGCCAGGCGTGGTGGCTCACATCTGTAATCCCAGCACTCAGGAGGCAAAGGCAGGAAGATTGCTGAGTTTGAGGCTTGCCTGGGTTACATAGTGAGCTCAGGGCCAGCCTGAACTACAAAGTGAGACCATGTCTCAAAAAACAAAACAAAAAAAAAAAAAAAACAAAAACAAAGAAAAACCAACCCATTCACCATAAAACATACCCTAATGCCTTTTATGCCTCTGTTTATTGAGGCCACAGTGGAAATACCAAACAACCTAAGGAAGACAATTCACTCATTTGAAGGCCTAGAAACAGACACAATCCACCAGTCTGTCAGGCTGGTATTACTAACAGCTTCAACAGCCATCTCAAAGTGTCTTGACCAAGGTATACAGTAAAGGTTAAGATCCAGCATGCTTACTATTTAAAGTTGAGGAGAATGAAGGACTACATGGCAAAGAGAGATGAATGGAACCCTTGGTAGCACTGCTCCTATTCTGGAAAATACAGAGACTGCCAAGATGAGAGGCTACCAGGTAACAAGCCACATTAACCCTGAGGATTCCCATTCTCTTGCTGAGATGAGCAAGATAGTACAGAAACATTTGAAATGATAATACATTTGAAATGAGAACTCACAATGACTATTTTCATATCTAGCACTCCCCAAAATCAAACCCAAATCACCTCAAACTGCAGAGGAGTGTTGCAGCGACTAGCAGTAGTAAGAGATGTGATTGGTGAGAACATGAGGCTGTATCCATTTCGACATTCCTCTTCTGGATGACTCTGGCCAGATGTGCTCAGCTGGGGGCTCTTTGAGCCTGAACCAGGAGGGGGTGGTGTAACTGGAGACAGAGGCCGAAGTAACTTGGTGACATTCTGCTCCATCAAATAGCGAGACTTCCATTTCTTTAATGGGCTCAACAAGTCTGTGAAATACAAAACATGGGTGAGAGTTGAACCCCAGCTTATCGGGAAGCTCTGCAGTAAGGCCATTGATCTTTAACCTATAGTGGCTCCTAACTCTTCTTCATCTCACCTCATTAAATTATCTCTAATCAAGCCAAAACCCCAAAGAAACTTTTTAATTGCTATACTGCAATATATGCAAATCACTCTACCTCCCAGAGAAACTTCAAACTAATATGGTAATTCTAATGCTAAGTTCCAAGAGTGAATGCATCCTCTTCTAGATCAAAATATGCATTTCTTTCCATCATACCAAGTTTTTAAACATTTTAAATCTGAGTTACTTCATTAAAATGATGTTCCACCTAACTGTCATATCACCAACTAAAGCTACTGGGATGCCTAATGGATATTCCTGTCATCTTGACAAATACTCTTTTCCAGCAGCTCTTTCTATAACATCTGTGGAGGAGTCAAAGATGATTCCTCAATGTATATCAAGCCCCTAGGTATTAGAAAGCTGTAGTGTGAAATGATTTCTATAAATACTCCTGAACATTAAAAAAAGAAAGCTGGGTTGATTAAATTAATCCTACTAACAAGTAGTATATATTTTAGCGACCAGTCAAGGACAAAGTACCTAGCTCACTTGATTCTCAGAGAAAAAAATATCTTTTAACTTACAGTTGAATGAACATTTAATTAATAGCCACTAAACTTGGTAAATAGGGGGAAATGATAGTTTTATGTTCTATTTTCAAGGAGCTTACACATTTGTAAACTGTTTAATATTAGTATGATCAAGAAAGGTGATCATACTATCATGTGTTTATAAAACAACAAAAACCAGTTAGTCAGGTGTAATGGTGTGTGCCTGTAGTACCAGCTACCCAGGGGGCTGAAGCAGGATCAGTTGAGCCCAGGAGTTCAAAACTAGCCTAGGAAAAACAGTGAGACCTTGAATCAAAACTGACCCCTCCCCAAATAAACCCCCCCCAAAACCCCAAACAAATCCCCAAAGAAAAAACTCCCCAGAACAAAGACAACAAAACCCAGGCTATGTTTTCAAGTGATTATTATATACCATGCAGTACACTATGTTTTAGGTAGAATATGAGACTTAATTTTTCAACAAGTCTATACTCCACCATGTTAAAGACAAGGAGCCTGATGGGTAGGGAGAAAAAAACATGGCCAATCTAGCTTGCTTCTACCACTTTGAATTATATCCTTGAGGCTTGTTATATGTAAGGGGTGACATTTGTCTCAGGCCTTCAAAGATGTTCTAAGTTAGCAGGTCCTGATGAAAGTAAAGCTTCATGAAGATAAACCTGGCAGAAATGGCTAAGATGAAACTGATAACTCTGGAAAATTTCTGGAGTTAAGGGACTACTTTAACACAAAAAAGTATCAAACACTGATTAGGGTAACAAACATGTAAAAGGAGAGGTAAGAATGCACGCAAAAATGCTGGAGATGCTTAAATTTTCCTTTCTGAGATCTCAGAGTTTATTTCCTATTTTGAAAGTATATTCAGATTTTCCTTTTGTTCCAGATACTAAGTTTTCTTTCCTCCTTTTAAAAGTGCCTAGGTATAAAAAACAAAGAAAAGATATAATTCAAGACTTAGAGTAACTTTTAAATATATCACGAGACTTAAATTTTATAAAACACTTTTGTATTGGTAGCTTCAACAGTGAAATTACTGCAAAAATAAGTAATGACATTCATTGTAGAAAATGTGGGTGAAAACTGCCACCCACAAAATCAGTACACATGGCATTCACTTAACAAGTGTTTACTAAGAACTTAGGATACTCTACTTAAGATTGAAACACACCTTCATGAAGGTTATGGGCCAGCAGCCTGTGTAACTATGCTCCCCGTTTATTTCAGTTTTTGCATATACAGCTGTCAAACTTTAAGTAGTTAAAATCTACTTGTGTCTAAAGGTATCTTTAGCATTTATTGAAGTATTTCCTAAGATTATATAAACAAATATTTGCATATTTAATCATTCAAATAATTTAAAGCCATACCCATAATTAAATGTAGTGCTGGCATATTTTTACCTAGACTTCCTTTCTGACATAGTTTCATAGATTCTTGTCTTAACTATACTGCATGATAATTATTTTCACCCAGACATATTTGATGAAATTACCTTTCAAAGATAATAAAAATCTGTAATTGTTTTCAAATGTACTTGTACATAATTTATATTTATTCTTTTTTTTTTTGAGACAGGGTCTCGCTTTGTAGTTCAGGATGGCTCTGAGCTCACTATGTAGCCTAGGCAAGCCTCAAACGCAGCAATCTTGTCTCTGCCTCCCGAGTGCTGGGATTACAGGCATGAGCCACCATGCCCAGCTATATTTATTCTTTCTTTCTACTTCCCCTTAGCTCTCTTTAACCCTTGTTTACAAAAACTTTGTTTCCATTTTTTACCTTTCTATTCTTTTTCCCTTTTCCTTCCTGTCCCCTCTTCATATTGGTCTGCCTTTAAAACCTGTCATTATTATGCAATGTTTTATGTTTATATTAAGTCAAATGTATCAATTGTTTTATATACATGGCATGAATACCTTTGACATCTCACACCAAAACTACAGAAATGCCAGCTTTATTTAGGCATGGTGGTGCACTTTGATAATCCCAGTACTTGAAGGCAGAGGCATTACTAAGGCCAGCCTGGGCTGTATAGTGAGTGCAAGGCCAGACTGAACTAGAGTGAGATTTTTTTCTCAAAACTAAAATAAACCAAACCACAAACAACAAACTTAAAAAAACAATAAAAAAGTCAAGGGAGCTTGATTTTCCTTTATTTCCACATTTAACTTTCCATTTTATCAACTGATTCACTAATTCCAAGACCTCATAACCTGCTAAGTAAGCACTCTACCACTGAGCTACACCATCAGCCAGACATAGTTTACATCTTTTTTTTTTTTTTTTTTTTTGAGACAGGGTCTCACTTTGTAGTTCAGGCTGGCCCTGAGCTCACTACGGAGCCCAGGCAAGCCTCAAACTCAAGAGTTCTCCTGTCTCTGCCTCCCGAGTGCTGGGATTACAAGCGTGAGCCACCATGCGTGGCACTGTGGTATGTGGTATTGACGGTTGGTGGGCGTGAGTCTCCACGCCCAGCATTATATGTGGTTACTGGGGATTAAACTCAGGACCTTGCACTTGCAAGGCAGGCACTGGAACCACTGAGCTAACCCTCTGGCCCTAGTTTACATCTTAATAAAACAAAAACCAAAGCCATGCCGTAAACCTAGTTAATCAGAAGGATCTCAAGTTTGAGGGTAAGAAAAGGTTAGCAAGACTGAAGTGTTAGAAATACAGCTCAGTGCTCCCTGAGTTCAATCCTTACTACTGAACAAAAATAAGGAGAGATGAGAGAACATATTGTGGTATAGTATCTACTTAACTACATAACATACTTAAGAATATTATCAAATAGCATACTTAGGTTTTTTTTTTGGCAGTACTGGGGATCAAAATCAGGACCTCGTGCTTGCAAAGAAGGTATGATGCCACTGAGCCACATCCCTGGCCCTTGCTTAGGGCTTTAAAAAAATCTAGTAATCATTTTCACTGTAAAAGTTCATTGAAACTATAAAGTATATCATAATTATAAGGGGTGACGGTAGCACCTTTCTTGCAAATCTTTTCAAATTATAGTTCTGCACCCATAAATGTAAAATATCATTTATTTTATCACATTCCTAAATGTAATGGGTTTATTTTTATTTATTTATTTATTTATTTTGAGACAGGGTCTTGCTTTGTAGTTCAGGCTGGCCCTGAGCTCACTATATGGTGCCCAGGCAAGCCGCCGCGAACTCAGCAATCCTCTTGTCTCTGCCTCCCGAGTGCTGGGATTACAGGCGTGAGCCACCACGTCTGGCATTGTGGTATGCGGTGCTGACTGTTGGTGGGCGTGAGTCTCCACGCCCAGCATTATATGTGGTTACCGGGGGTCGAACTCAGGACCTTGCGCTTGTGAGGCAGGCGCCGGAACCACTGAGCTAACCCTCCGCCCCTGTAATGGGTTTATTTTTGAATGTTATTCTGTCCATTTACTTTACAATGGGAAATTAACATTCTACTCCTGAACATATGTACACAATACATGTATGTACAAATTATGAAACAGTATCACCCTACAGTATAGGGGAGCACTGCACTTGTGATTCTTTTGCCTCGGATTCTTCAGGGCTAAGATGACAGGCTTGTAACACCATGGTGGTGACACATGTTTTAGTAAAATTACTAAGATTATTCTACTTTTATCTCTCCAAGACAAATTAGCACTAAATTTTTCATGTCAATGAACTACAGTAACTATTAGTCAATCACATGCACGCCATAAAGACAATGATTTTGACTGGATTGTATGAAATTCAGTCTCATTCAGGAAATGGCATTATCTTGTCATACTCAAGCACTGATTTTACAACCCTCCTTCACTGGACAGATTTCTTCATTTATTATATCTCAATGTTACTACTGTAAGAAAATGTTTGTTTCCAGTCACCCTATGGCTCTCTACTAGCTGCTCAGTTAATTCTCCTGGTTTTTCTAGGTAGATGATTGCATTAATTGTACATAATATATACATCCTATGACTAAAAATTTTAAAAGTAATGGCAATAGTGAGACAATTTGACAATTCATTTAGTTTTAATTAGTTTTCACAATGAAGATGACAAAAGGTAACTATATATATATATAATATATATAATATATATATATATTTTTTTTTTGAGACAGGGTCTTGCTTTGTAGTTCAGGCTGGCCCTGAGCTCACTATGGTGCCCAAGCAAGCCGCCCTGAACTCAGCAATCCTTCTGTCTCTGCCTCCGGAGTGCTGGGACTACAGGAGTGAGCCACCAAGCCCAGCATTGTGGTATGCAGTGTTGATTGTTGGTGGGCATGTCTACACGCCCAGCATGATATGTGGTTACCGGGGATCAAACTCAGGTCCTTGAGCTTGTGAGGCAGGCGCCGGAACCACTGAGCTAACCCTCCGGCCCCAGGTAACTATATTTTTAAAAAACTCTACTTATGCTATTTAATTATTAATTTTTTGGGAGTGGGGGGTACAGGGTTTTACTGTATAGTTCAGACTGGCCACAAACTGACTATTCCACCACACCCAGCTTGAAGCATTAAATTTATAACTATTACTCTGCTCTTAATTTTTCCATCTCCCTTTGAATTACTAACAACTGACCTATATTAGTAAATTTCAAATTAGAAGTCCTTACATTCCTAGGAAAAATGATACATTATTTAATATTTTTACAAAGTGTGAATTAAGATCACAAATCTAATTCATAGGTGATACTGTGCTGTTTTAAATCAATTTGATAAAATGAATCAAGAATAATTTTTATTGTTGCTGTGGTGAAGACGGAACCTGTGGCTGTATTATTTGCTATATAAGTAATCTACCATCAGCTACATCTTCTAACCCAGAACACTTCCTTAATAATACATGCGACTCCATCAAAACCATATGCACACAGCAAATAAGATTACAAATTCTTCTATTTAAGTTGTTAGTTGGAATTCAGGTTCTTTTTATTGTGTACATATATTTTTCTAATTATTAGTAATTATGAATAATGTCTTTGAACTTAAAAAGTTTTAGTTTTAACATCTCTCCAGATAATCCATCTGAAATACTAGGTATAGGACTATAAACATTTTTAGTATCTGATACAGGGGCTGGGATGCAGCTCAGTGGTGCAGTGTCTGCTTGGCAAGCCCAAGGTCCTGAGTTCAGTCCCCAAACTGCCAAAAACAAAACAAAACAAAACATAAAAGCCTCCCACAAACCTACATTACACACAGGTATTTTCCTTAGGACTTAGGATATAGCTCAGTGGTACCATGAATGCATGGTAAGCACAAGGTCCTCAATTTGATTCTGGTAAGGGAGGGAGTTATTTAATATCTGATACATATCATCAAAATTACTAATAGGAATATAATTCTCTTGTCATTTTTACTACAAATCCGTTCCCTAGTATATTAATTCAAAGGAAATATGGACACAGAAATACGGTGAAAACTGATTTAAGTAAACAAAATTTTTTTACCTAGATTTGGTTTGGTAAAGGATAAAATTCTTTTTCAATTCCGCAAGCAAATGTAAGCTCTAGAACACTTTGCCCAGTATTTCTCTCAAGGCCTCTTCCTGGCTATTTTGTTCGAAATATACATTTATTCTTGTGACAGTACCATACTGATTGAATCATCAGTTTCATATTAGAAGACTGGGTTCATACTTCCATGTAAAGTACTTCGTTGTTACTCTTAAAATTTTTAGCTTTGTGGAAAAATAAACTTCAGAATAATTTAATCAAAATTTTAAAAAAGAAGGTAGTCTTGTGGAAACTACATGGAAAGTTCTGAGAAGAGACAAATATATGTGTAGCATTTTTTCTTTTCATTAATCAGTAGAGAAAGCCTTTTATCTGAAATTTTAAACATTATTCCTCAATAACGATTTGCTCCACATATCTGAGAATACCTATGTAAGTTCTTAGGTTAGGTTTAGAAAATAAAATTTTAGTTGTTTTTTGAGACAGGGTCTTGCTATGTAGTTCAGGCTGGCCCTGAGCTTATTATGTAGCCCAGGCAAGCCTAGAACTCAGCAAACCTCCTGCCTCTGCCTCCTGAGTGCTGGGATTACAGGCATAAGCCACCATGCCTGGCAAAATTTTAGTATCTTAATGGTATTACATGCTTTTGTGTATTAGTTCTAAGTTTTTTAAGTGATTATTTAGGTGCTCCTAAGGATCTGTTGATATCAGTTACGAATAATGAACATTATGCCTCTTCTCTACTTTAATAATGATACTTTTTTTTTTTTGGAGACAGGGTCTTGCTTTGTAGTTCAGGCTGGCCCTGAGCTCACTATGGTGCCCAGGCAAGCCGCCGCGAACTCAGCAATCCTCTTGTCTCTGCCTCCCGAGTGTAGTGACACTTTTTATTTCCATACAATTTTAGCCTTTAGGATTTAGAATATTTGATGTAGATAGTACTCATATTTGACAGGAAAGAGTATTCTGTGTAAAATAATGACAGTAATAATCCATATTATGGTTATAGCTCAGACAGTGTGTTGAGTACTTTATATATCTTATTCAATTTCAGTTCCCATAAAGCAAATATTACTTTTATTGCCTTTCAAAAGGAGAAGCTTGGAGACTTTCTGTTAACATTGTGTAGTTAGTAAAGACTAGAGCTGGTCTTCAAATACAGGTCTGTTTGATTCTTTTTTCTGTACCAACATATCTCCTATTCTTGATAGTTGGTATTTAGCAAATTAAGGAAAATAATTTCTGGGCTGGAGATTTAGCTCAGTGGTTCTGGCACCTGCCTTGCAAGCCCAAGGTCCTCAGTTTGATCCTGGTAACCACATACCACAGTGCCAGGTGTGGTGGCTCACGCCTGTAATCCCAGCATTTGGGAGGCAGAGGCAGGAGGATTGCTGGGTTTGAGGCTTGCCTGGGCTACATAGTGAGCTGAGGGTCAGCCTGAACTACAAAGTGAGGCCTGTCTCCAAAAAAAAAAAAAAGGAAAATAATTTCTTAGGATTCACACTAACTTCTAAGAAGTTAACCATTCATTTGACTACTGCTTCATTTATTAAATATTTTCTTTTCATTTATGCGGACACTAATGGCCAGATATGGCCTGTGCCTTTTCATTGCTTGCTAAAAACTACAGAAGCCCAATAAAGGTCAATAGTCTTAACTCCATCCAGCGAAGGCACCTAGTAACAAAGGCAATTTCCCTGTAAGTTTTTCCAAGTCAGGACACAAAGTGCTATATAACCAACCCTCTCCAACCTTAAGCACATACCAGATAAGGACACATGAACGACAATCCATGTCAGCTAAACAATTGTAATTACTTTTAAAAGCTGCTAGAAAATCAGTAATATTGACGGAAAACTGCCACAAGGATCTGTTTATATTAATCTTTTGGATTAAATTTCCCTAATCTTTGATGTAGAACAAAGATTTTAAATAAATGGCATCACTGTATTTTATTATTCTAGTTATATATATTAATTTAAGACAGAAGAATAAACTAAGTTGATATTTCAAAGTAGTATCCTACTTTTCCCAATAGAAGTAAAACAAAAATCCAAATAGAAGCAATTTTAAGATATAGTAGCTATTACTAGTAGTTTATCTGAGTTTAATTTATAAGAATTACCCAGGAAATCAACAAAAATGAAGTGGTTTGTATAAAATCTGACATTGTATCATGTGAACTGCAGCCTTATGTGAGAATCTACTTATTTTACATTTTGTTTGGATCTCATAATGTTAAAAAAAAAGTTATTTACAAAACTCCAACCCTGAAAACTTCAACTAATCTAAATACTGGTATGAGAATTTTGTTTTAAAAACTTCAAAATACAGTATCACAAGTTAATGTACCAATGCTTTAAATTTATTTTATCTGTCCCCCTTCTGCCATGCCTTCAATAAGAACCCCCCCCCAGGATATTATTTTGAAATTAGCTCTGGTTAAATTGCCCAGGCTGGGTACCAAATTGCAATTTTGATTCAAGTCTCTCTATCTGGGATTGTAGGCTTCTACCATGCCAAAAAATTTGGTTTGAAAACACTAAAAGATGTTAAATTGGATTAAAAAACATTTTATAGTACTTGTTCAGATTCTTTTGACAACATCAAATTAATAATTTTTTGCTTATTTATTCATATGCTACCCCATTCAACCATGACCCACCTAACTCAATATAGAATTCGTTCTTGAGTATTCATGTTCTACCAACTTCTTGCCCCCCTTATAATTATGAATATAGATTTCCTAAACTTACTACTTTAATGTCTCTAACCTTTTTTATAACCATTTCTGCTGTTATCTGTATACTGTCTAGTTCCTTCTTTGTCGTCCTGGGAAAACTGATCCCTGACTTGAGAGCTCTCTCTTCCTCTGTAAAGACAGATGTAAAGTAACTATTTAGAGAACATGCTATTGTTTCTTTATATCAGAGTAGTAATAATGAAATTTTTATGTTTACCTCAAATAATCATTGTTTATATATTCAGAGAAGTTTTACACACATACCTGCATTGTCTTTGCAGATACTAGAGGAATTACTAGTCTCATTACTTTGGTATAGGTGCTGAGTTCTAGTCTCTTGGGGTACAGATGATGTTTGAGTCATCCCTTCTTCCAATGCTTGCTTTATCCAGCGCTATAATAAGGGGAAAAAGCAGAGAACTAAATAACCACCGAATCTATTTAGGGTGCCCATTTTAAAGCACTAACCATGGCATTACACATCAACAGCTGAGACACACAATCTCATATATTCGCTCAGTCCTATAGGTAAGCCTTGTATTGCAGCCAATTAGGACATTGCCTCATCAGTCAATCAGTCAATCAATCAATCAATCAATCAATCAATCAATCAATCAATCTCATCAGGCAAAGATGAGAAAAAGCTCAATGAGGCTGGATTTAAAAACCAGTAAAAATGATTACTATTCAACTTTTCATACTGCTTACAATAAGGTAAATGGTGAAAGACAAGAAGAAACTTTCATACTTATTTAACAGAGACTCTGGCCATACTGAACAAAATATGTAAATATGTCTTTTGAGGGAAAATATTTCTTAAGCATCTGCTCGGTGCTGGGAATATCCAAAAAGGTAAAAGACTCACAGGGAAATTTTGGGTGAGATTAAATAATTTCACTATAGATACTAGAACAGGTTTAACATAAGACCTTTCCCCCACTATCAAGGAGCTTGGTTAATTATGCACACATAATACAAATTATAAGAAATGAGCTACAGAAAATGAAAAAAGGAAAAAAAGTAAAAAAGATTCCCCAATTAGTTAAAATTTTTGTGGTAGTGACTACAGGGATCTAAATTTATGAGAAATATATTTAGATCAAATAGTAAAGCAAGACTGCAAAAGCTAGGACGGGAACATTATGCATCCTAGGAAGAAAATATTTCTTACCTGCAATTGTGTTCTCTTAAGGTACACAGTTCTAGGGGCTCACTATTCTGTGGCCCACTTCCTCTGACGTCAGACTGAATTTTGATAAACATCAATTTCTTTTAAAAAAATTATTTTTTGGAGACAGGGCCTTGCTTTGAAGTTCAGGCTGGCCCTGAGTTCACTATGAAGCCCAAGCAAGCCTCAAACTCCGCAATCCTCCTGTCTCTGCCTCCCAAGTGCTGGGATTACAGGTGTGAGCCACCATGCCTGACACTGTGGTATTTGGTACTGATTGCTAGTGGGGTGAGTCACCATACCTGGTATTGTTGTATGTGATTACCAGGGATTGAACCAGGCACCTTGTGCTTGCTAGGCAGGTGCTGGAACCACTGAACTAAATCTCTGGTCCCTCTTTTTTCTTTTTTTTAGGCAAGGTCTCACTATGTAGGTCAGGCTGGCCTTGAACTCACTATGTAATCCAAACTGACCTTGAACTTGTGGTGATCTTCCTGACTCGGCTTCCAAAGTGTGGGAATTACAGGATAAACATCAATTTCTGAGTGAGACCATCCACAAATAGGAAGAGCAAAGGTGAATTATAATCTTACACCTTTAGAGAACATGTATTACAGGTAAGGAAATAATCTACTTTAAAGAGATTAATTCTAATAGATTTCCCTCTAAGAAACTGCATAAAAAAGATTTCACGAGTCACTATCTAAATTTTATTACTGCCCAAGGATATGATCAACTCTCGAAAACCCAAGAGCAAGAACAAACCCTTATATATATAATATTTATAGAAAGATGAACTTTCACAATCACAGACCCACGGATCTTAGAGACTAAAAGTTATCTTGTCTAGAGTACTTATTTCATAGAAGAGACAAGTAGGCTTGGGAGAACAAATAAGTCGCAGAGGCTGCGCTACAAATATCATTAATACAAAATTTTCCCCTTAGAGCAGAGATAGAACTCATCTAGGATCCCTGAGCTTTCCTTTGAGAGAAATCCACTTTTTATATTTCTAATATCAAGTAGATATAACTATAAAAAATGTAGTAAATAATAAAAAAAAGGACCTCAAGCCAGGACATTCTAGGAATAAGAATTATTTGCAACACCTGGCTATAAGGTTAAATACCACAGCAGAACCATCCTGTCTTGCCTTGTAGGTTTTTACATTATTTATAAAAGGAAAAAGAGTATTTCTTTGTGTTAGTAAGTCTGAATCAACCCTAGGAATAGTAAGTTAATTTTAGACCCTCTCCCACACCTATCCAAATTTTATCTAGAATTATTTTTTTTTTTGAGACAGGGTTTCGCTTTGTAGTTCAGGCTGGCCCCTCAGCTCACTATGTAGCCCAGGCAAACTTCGAACTCAGCAATCCTCTTGTCTCTGCTTCCCGAGTGCTGGGATTACAGGCGTGAGACACAACGCCCGGCACTGTGCTATGTGGTACTGATTGCTGGTGGATGTGAGTCTCCACGCCCAGCATTGTATGTGGCTACTGGGGATTGAACTCAGGACCTTGCGCTTGTGAGGCAGGCACTGGAACCACTGAGCTAACCCTCCGGCCCAATTTTTTTTTTTTTGAGACAGGGCCTCACTCTGTAGCTCAGGCTGGCCTTAAACTCACCATGTAGCTAAAGGTGGCCTTGAACCACAGTTAAGTGTCCTGCTTCTCAGCCTTTGGAGTGCTGGGATTACATGCCACCATGCCTGGCTTCTATCTAGGATAATGAAAAGATCAGATTTTGCTCCCTTTCAGATTGTACTGAATGAAAAAAGGGTTTTTGGGTCAAAGATGGATAAAAGTATAGAACTATTATAGGGAAGGAGCAAGAAAGTAATACAGACTCTGGAGTCCAAATGACCTGTGTTGAAATCTGGCTGTGGCAATTATTAGTTGTCTTTGTCCAAATTAGCAAATCTTTCTAAACTGGAGCTTCTGAATCTGTAAACTGAGGCAGTAATCTCAACACCACAGGTTGTGGTGAAGGGATTGTGTACGCAAAGAGAGCACAGCATTCAGTAGGTCAGATTTTTCAATGCGTCTTTTCTCCAAATCAAGTTGATATGATTAAGGATATATGAATTATAATTCAATGTATATAATAAAATAACAATGTTTGTTTACCATTATAGCTGAAAATCTGGGAGATTAAATGTATTACACATATTATGCCTGATAGGTGATTATAAAGAGAATAAGGGAGGATCTGACTGAAAAGCTTTTGGTCTGTTTATAAATGCTTTTCTTTTCTTTTTTCTTTTTTGGAGACAGTCTCACTTTGTAGTTCAGGCTGGCCCTGAACTCTCTATATAGCTAGCCCAGGCAAGCCTTGAACTCACAGCAGTCCTCCTGCCTGCCTCTGCCTCCTGAGTGCTGGGATTACAGGCATGAGCCACTGCACCTGGCACTGTGGTGTATAGTAATGATTGCTGGTGAGTGTTGAGTCACCATGCCTGGCATTGTGGCATATGGTTACCTGGAACTGAACTCCAGACCTTGCCCTTGCTAGGTAGATACCAGAACCACTGAGCTAAATCTCCAGCCCCAAATGCTTCTTTTTTAAATAAACAGTTAAAGTAAGATTTAGAACTAGATATAAAATCATAAAATGCTTTTGTGACAATTATGAACCAAATTGATATAGACACTCTGGGCATATCAATAAATGTTCTGACAAATACTCTTATAATCTAGGTACAAACATTTAGATACAACTTTATCTTATACTATTTTTTTTCCTTCTTTTTCTTGTGGTACCAGGGATCGAACTCGGGCCCTTGTGCGTCCAAGACTGGCTCGGTACCACTTGAGCTAAATCCCCAGCCCCATATCTTATACTATTTTTAACTTTTGAGGTTTACCTCCTTTAATCAGACATGAAACAGTGGGTCTATTAGGAATATATAGTATCCTAACTATCCTACGAAGAGTGGATTTTCACATTTACTTGCTCAGTGTATCTTTTGAGGGATTTTTGGAATTTTATTTCAATTTCATTTAATCATGGAAATGTTCTTATAGGTCAAACTATATGACTCTGTTCTAACCACTCTAAAAACAAGTGTTTTTCTCACCACTCACAATAATGCTCACTTCAATGCTGCCCATAAAAAACTATATGCTTTATAATATAATCCAGATTGAGATCCAATTTAAACAGAACAGTATTACATTGATATTTCAGTATGTGTAGCTGACTCCAAACCTCTTCCTGAGGACTGGTGTATAACATTCTTAAGCACAGTTTACATAAAAGTAAGGATTGGGGTAGTGAAATAGTTCAATGGTAAAAGGCTTGCATGCAAGGCCCTGGGCTCCATCTCCAGCACCGCAAACAGGACAATACAATTGCTAAACACACAAAAGAAAAACAAAGGATGATGATGGTCAATCATATCTGGAGACTCTAATATGGACCTTAAGCACATCTCTTTCTATTGGATGCCAATGAACAAACAAAGATGAGCTACTGATAAAAATCAGTCAGGTGAAAGAGCTCAAAGAAATTAATTTTCTATTGAATTTGAAGTCATAGTCCTAAAAATGTTTTGGTTTTCACGGGTATTTGTTGGTTGGAAAGGAATGAAAAGATGTAACCCAGCATCAGAATTACCAAGAAGGCATTTTTTTTTTTTTTTTTTTTTTTGCTTTTTGAGACAGGGTCTCGCTTTGTAGTTCAGGCTGGCCCTGAGCTCACTATGGTGCCCAGGCAAGGCGCCGCGAACTCAGCAATTCTCCTGTCCCTGCCTCCCGAGTGCTGGGATTACAGGCGTGAGCCACCACATCCGGCATTGTAGTATGCGGTGTTGATTGTTGGTGGGCGTTGTCTCCACGCCCAGCATTATATGTGGTTACTGGCGATCGAACTTAGGACCTTGTGCTTGCGAGGCAGGCGCCGGAACCACTGAGCTAACCCTTTGGCCCCAAGGAGGCATTTTGACAGGCGATTTCACATTACAACATACATATATATGAATATAAGTATCCATATCTTTATATCTCTCTCTCTCTCTCTCTCTCTCTCTCTATATATATATATATATATAGATATCCTATACAGACAGGCATACACATACATATTTTGGATTTTGTGAGATGCAGTCTCACTATACATAGTTTTTCCAGGGCTTAAACGCACTGTGATCCTCCTGGCTCAGCTTCCCAAGTGCTGGGATTATAGGTGTGTGCCATTGCCTGGCTACAACATATTCTTTACTGTGAACTTGTATTAAATAATTGTCAATACTTTTTAAAGGCCAAAATAGAGATTCTACTATCTGGTTTGTCAGACTGATTCAATGGGTGACAACCTTAGAAACCTAATCCTATGTTCAGACAAACACAAACAAAAACCTCCCCTCCACTTTTTTACTGGGGATGGAACTCAAGACCTTGTGCTTGCCAGGCAGGCAAGGCACTGCTGAGCTATACCTATGGCCCTCAAGTTTCCTTCCTAATGTCAAGTATATTACCTATCTCTCTACCTGTTCCTTCTTTAGACCAAAGACTGTGTCCTTTCAAATTTTTAGCAGTCCTCACAAAAGTACTTTAAGATTGTGTACTCTGGGCCGGAGGGTTAGCTCAGTGGTTCCGGCACCTGCCTCACAAGCGTAGGGTCCTGAGTTCAATCCCCGGTTACCATATAATGCTGGTTGTGGAGACACGCCCACCAACAATCAACACCGCATACCACAAAGCCGGGCATGGCGGCTCACGCCTGTAATCCCATCACTCAGGAGGCAGAGGCAGGAGGATTGCTGAGTTCGCGGCGGTTTGCCTGGGCACCATAGTGAGCTCAGGGCCAGCCTGAACTACAAAGCAAGACCCTGTCTCAAAAGCAAAAAAAAAAAAAAAAAAAAAAAAAAAAAAAAAAAAAAAAAAAAAAAAAAAAAAAAAAAAAAAAAAAAAAAAAAAAAAAAAAAAAAAAAAAAAAAAAGATTGTGTACTCTTAGCCTTACTGAGGGACTGGGCAATGTTAAAACATAGAAGGCAAATGTTTTACAAGCCACATTAGAATCAATAGTATTGCATTCATTATAGAAGGTGAATCACAGTGCTTTTTACAGCAAATGGCATACTTTTTCTTCTCAGATAAGGTAGTATAAGTGTCTTAAGAAAGTATCCCCAGAGATCCAGTTCTTTTTGAGGCAAATCTCTTGTAGAAAACAGCTTTTCAGAAAGTTTCTGTTTTGTTTCTAAAGAAAGTTGTCTTTTTTTATATTTCTGTCACCTGAAAGCTACTGATGTTCCTAAACCACCTACAAACCCTTTTGGTATGGATCATGGGTTTAAATTTCTTTTTAGGATTTTTTCTACTTGAGACTTTCCTTAAACAAACTGACCAGTAACTCAAATACTCTGGTAAGATAATTTAAAAAGACTCCTTTCAGTGTGTGATAATAGATTCCTGTTGCCCTCCTCCCCTCCTTTATCCCATACCATTTTGGGTCATCTTTCATGCCCCCCAACCCCCAAGAAATTTCTGTTCTCTGGGGAAAGAGAAAAAGCTTTAAATTTGGAGGAGTCAGAGAAGACCTGCCTGGAGTTGGAGACTTCATCACATCAAATAATCTACATGCAGCATCCTCATGTACGTGATGCCAGTGGAGAAGGGCAATGGCAGACACTGAGGAAGGCAGCCTGAATCCAGATCTGAGGATAAGAGAAAAGGACGTTCCAGGGAACAGAACTCTACCTCAAGGAAAGATCAAATGAAAGGGTGTCCTATATTTTAGAAACACTAAACTGACATTATAGGTTTGAGTGGTTTGTTCCTGAGACACACCTTTAGAAAATATGTAAGGCTTCTAGGAATTAAGAGTGCATTCCAGAAACAAGCAACCACCAAATACTACTGCCACCAATCCAAAACTCTAACTAGAGTGAGGAGAGAGATGTAGAGGAGGAGAGAGAGAGGACAGTCCTTTACGGTAGATAGGTTCCATATTCTCTAGGGGATAAACAGTCCGTCCTGTTGTCATTTAATCAAGGAAGAGGAATTATGACAATTACGACCCCTTCAGGAGATAACAGTGACTGAATTAATTCAAAGCACAAATGGACACATAAACCAGTACCACAAAAGCATACACAAAACTTATCTCTCCCTAGCCAGTCACCAACTGCAGTGTGCTCTTAGTAACCTCAGAGCCTCTTGGAAGAGACAACAGTAAAAACCCACAGTGAAAATTTGAGCACCGAAAATGTAGTACATGTTCAACTTGGCTTCTGTCCCACTGGCTCCTGATGCACCAGCATGCATGTTGAACAATGAACTCATGATAAACTCCCAGTGGTAGACTGGCTATCTAAAAAATGTGTTAAATGTTAAGATTTTAGGTATTCTATATTAAAAAGCCCAACACCACATAAGCAGAGACATACCTTTTTACAGGAGCTGAATGTGCCATCAGACAGAAGGGGTCTTTGACGCCTCTCAGGCATAAAGGGTGAGCCAAAGCGAATGTAGTGTTTGGGGGTGGTGCAAATTAACGGGGAATGAATAAGACCCGGTAACATGTTCAGGGTTGTTGCCAGTACAGTTGGGTCGGTGGTGATACGTAAAGGGCACTCAACAGGGCATTCTTGCTTCTCTGCTTTGTCATTCAACCATTCTGTAACTAGATACTAAGGTTAAAAAAAAATCATTAGTCAATGCTGCATATATAAAGCTAGAGGCAGTGGTGCAGTTCACAAAGACAAACCTCATCTAGAAACTAGGACAGATGCAGCAGCTGCAGTGAGGATGAATTGGGCATTTAGAATGCAAGGGTATTTTCCCGCATTCTCCCCATGCCCTTCCTTACTAAGGAAGGAATAATTTTAGCTAGTAGTGATTTTAAGTGCCACCTAAACACAATGGAACAAAAGGTAATAGAGTGGCTTTAGTGTTCCATATAAAGGCATGTTTATCTAGAATTTTCAATCTAGTAACACTAAGATAATTTTTCCTAAATATTATAGGTCCTCTCATTTTATTAAGACAGCTCTTGCCAAACTAAGCTTATGAAGTTGTATTTGTCACTTACCTTTTTGGTTTTGGGGTACTTTGATGCAGCACGATTGACATGGGATCCTGGAACTGATACCACAGTTGGGTCAGATCCTGTTAACTGTCTGTTTTCTCCTGAACTGTCTGTACTTCCCACTTCAGTAGGAGTAGCTGAGCTGTTATTTGCTCCCTCCTCCAAGGCAGCTTGTGACAATTCTGCCTGCTGTGCGATGGCCTGCTTCTGACGCTTTAATCTTTGGGCTGAACTGGTCCGGTACCTTGAAATTCGACTCTTCGGTCGGGGCCTAGAAGGCTTTGCAGGAGGTGCTTTAGGGACTGGTTTTTCTGCAGTAACATCCTGTAACAATATTAGAGTCAAATGCTGACCAGAAACTTCATGCAAGAAACATTTGTTTCCTATTCACGTTCTTTTGAAAATTTATTTCCTGGGCTGAGGACTTAGCTCGGTGGTTCTGGTGTCTGCCTCATAAGTGGAAGGTCCCAAGTTTGATCCCTGGTAACTACCTACCACAATGCTGGGCAGGGTGACTCACACCTGTAATCCCAGCACTTGGGAGGAAGAGGCAGGAGGACTGCTGTGAGTTCGAGGCTTACCTGGGCTACATAGTGAGCTCAGGGCCAGCCTGAGCTATAAGGCAAGACCCTGTCTCAAAAAAAAAAAAAAAACCCTATTCATTTTTAAGCATTCTCAAAATGCCTACTGGTGAAAAAAACGACTTAGAAACAGTAAAATAAATGTAATCTTTAAATACAAACATATATATGTTTAAACAACACCGAGGGGTTGAACTAGTTAGCTACCTGGGTTAGTTACTGCTAATAAAGTTCTAATATACAACAAGCCAAAAAAATCAGCAAAAGGTAGTGACCTAACTGTAGGATTCTTAGTAGGGAGGAGAAATCTCTTGTGTGTTTCTCCTGCAGACAATGAGCATTAAATTCATGGCTAGGGTAGGGAAGTGCAAAACTGAGTTATGCATAAGATTCTAGAGAAACCAAATAATTTTTTTTTTTTTTTTTTGAGACAGGGTCTCGCTTTGTACTTCAGGCCGGCCCTGAGCTCACTATGTAGCCCAGGCAAGCCTGGAATGCAGCAACCCTCCTGTCTCTGCCTCCTGAGTGCTGGAATTACAGGTGAGCTACCATGCCTGGCACTGTGGTATGTGGTATTGATTGCTGGTGGGCGTGAGTCTCCATGCCCATCATTGTATGTGGTTACCAGGATCAAACTCAGGACCTTGTGCTTGTAAGGCAGGCTCCAGAACCACTGAGCTAAATCTCCAGTCCCAAATAAATTTCTTTGTGTGTGTTGTGTATGTAGTAGGGACTGAACCTGGCAAATGTTAAGCTCTCCACTACTGAGCTTCACTCCTGGTCAGAAATGAAGTTTTTGTTTTTGGAGACAGGGTCTTGCTAAGGTGCAAAGGGTTGGTATCAAATCCTTAAACCTCCTGTTTCAGCCTCCCTAATAGGTAGGATTATAGTTTTGAGCTCCAAAAGATGTTCTGTTTAGTTTGTAGTGCTGGAGATTGAACCTATGGCCTTGTGTGTGCTGAGTAAGCACTCTATCACTGACCTACATCCCCAAGCCCTCTCAATTTTTGGTTTTGGTACTGCGGATGGAACTCTCAAATACTTCTATGAACTTGCTACCAACATTTTATCTGGGAGAAACAGTACCAAGTTCCATTCTAGCCCGAAGGTTTAATTTAATTTCTGATTTTTCTCAAATCCCAGGAAATCAAGCTAATGAATATATTAAATTGCTTTATTTGTGATATGGGGCAAAGCTGAAAATATTGATAGTGTAAAAAGTCTTTTTCTTACCCCTGCTTGGGAAGACCTCCGAGTGTTCACACCAATATTCTGGGGGATGCTCGGGATGGAAATGTTTGAAGCAGTGTTGCTAACTTCAGATTCAGGAGATTCAGTTTTTCTTTCTTCTCCAACAGGAGTTTCTGAGGTGGTAGTAGCAATTTCTATTTCAGGGCTGCTCTGTTCTAAGGGCTGATCTCGCCGTTTCTTTCTTTTCTCCAAGTTTTCAAAAGCATGAATGATGGCTTCAACCTTCTTGTCCTCCCGGGTCTACAGAGAAACAGCACCAGTATGAAGAGAAGCTTCAGCAGAGGACAGCCACATATTACGAATGGAAATTTACAGAAACTCATTTAACTACTACTAAAATGAGTGACACATCTTTGAGAACATAAAATCAAAACTAAAAATATTTCACTTAAAAGTTGGGAACAGCTGTAAAAGAAAGCAATATTAAGTCTAGACTTTCTGTTTCAAAAGGTCAGTTATTTTGAAATTTTTTAATATGAAAGAAAAATAGCCCTCAAAACCATTTTTCTACATGTGCTTTGAAATTCAAAAACAAATTGTTCTCTACTTTTCATAAATAAAAATAAATACCACTAGCTTTAGCATAAAAGTAAACTATTATAACCCATATGACTGAAAGGTTAAACATCACACAACAAGGGAATTTCTAAGTCAAAACAAACATACACTTTGGTTTTGAACAGCCAGCTTCTGGAAAAATCAGACTGCTGAAGAAATTTCTTTTTTTTTTCCTTTTTTGAGACAGGGTCTCGCTTTGTAGTTCAGGCTGGCCCTGAGCTCACTCTGTAGTCCAGGCAAGCCTCAAACTCAGCAATCCTCCTGCCTCTGCCTCATGAGTGCAGGGATTATAGGTGTGAGCCACCACGCCCAGCATTGTATGTGGTACCAGGATCAAACTCAGGGCCCTGCACTTGCGAGGCAGGTGCCAGAACCACTGAGCTAAATCTCCAGCCCTGAAGAAATTTCTTAAAGCCATCTCTATAAAAGTCCACACTGAACAATGTATATAAGAAAAAGGAAATAAAAATTACAACGAATTCTACCTAATAAAAAAAAGCCTAAACTATCATCTTTAGGAAAAATAAATGGGACAATAGGAGATGAGAAGGTTCTTCTATCAGAGGTAGCAAAATAGCAAAAGAAACAGCAAAAGGATTATCAGATGGTACCCACCCTCCTGCTATGAGCTGAGTTCTCCAGGTCCTCTGTAACCTCCTCTTTCTCTTCTGGTTTTTCTTCTGGATTGTCTACTTCCTTTAAGATAGAAACAATATAACGTTATCCCTTTAGACTAGGGGGGAAAAAAAATCAACTTGTATTCTGGTAGGCTGAAATGCTTTAGAAATAATTTCTAGTGCTTTACAGTGTTACTCATGTGAGGCCACATGGCAAACACAGATGCAAACTCTCATTCACTAGACTGAAATCTGGAAACAGCTGAAAAGATGTTCTCTGTTCTTCTGTGGTGCTGAGGATCAAACCTGGGACTTTTTGTGTCCTACACAAGCAGATCTACCACTGTACTACAGCTAGAAGGCTGTTAACGTTGTAAAGTAAAACGAACAAAAGGACACCTATGCTGAAATACAGAGCATTAAGTATTACTAAAGGTCTTAGAACAACACGTGGCCATGTACAATCTTCTAGAGAAGCATTGGTAAACCCATCGTATGTGTGCCCCCTCAGTCTGTACCATCACTGGATTAGAAGATCGATACTATACAATCATCTTTTCACCAGGGGAGATTACCTCATGATCACTGGATACATTTACTTTTTCTGGAACTTCCTGTGGTTGCTGGTCATTATTCTCTTCTGTAGCCTCGTTCTGCTGCTCCATCTCTAGCTCTTTCCGCCGTGCTTTTCGACGTCTAGTCTCTGCCCCAATGGTGGGTAGGTTTGGAGGAGGTGGCAATGGCAGTTCTGCCACATTGGGATTTCTTTTCTGTATAGGGCAATTCCGGTTTCCCTTGTGACACGCACAGTCCACTTTGTAATTACTGCTCCAAAGAAGCAACCAGAAGAGATGGTTTCAATATTCTTGAAAATTAGGTACATTATCCATTCATTCTACTCAAATGTCAGCATGAATTTCTTCTGTTAGTTTTGAATAAATTAAAAATCAGGGAGTGCTAATAAATGCTCTTAATATTGTGTGTTTTTTTTGGTATAACCTCAACTTTGGATCTACATACAGTCCATGGAAAGAAAAATTCAATTCTCCCAATTGTTTTTATGCAGTGTAATAGGCAGTGGGATAGGGTCTGATGTGACCATTCTCATTTCGGGTCCATTAACATACTGTCCTCACTTATATTCAATTCCCTACTTATTAATACTCATCTTTTTACACCTGAGTTGAACATGACTTTAACCACATGATCTCTATTTTGGCCAAAACAATCAAAGGGAAAAAGCATTTAATTAAAAAAACTCAACACATACTCATCTATAGCTCACTATTTCTGCTTTTCTGTATTGTCATATACAGCTAGATTACACGTTCTAAGGGGATGAGGTTAATGGTTAGCCTTCTCCTGGAGCATTATTAAGATGTAACTGATGGCAACTTGGGATGCTGAGGCAGGAGGGTTTCAATTATAGGATAGCTTGGAGAATATTAGCAGGATAATCCTCTTAAAAACAAAAATCCAACAAACAACAAGAACAAAAGTTATAAATGACAAAATTGTACATACTGATGGGGGAAGTTTACTTTTACAATTTTTATTATGTGTGGCCTGAGCATTATGTTGTTTCAGTAACAATAAAGGCTACTGCAGTTTCTAGGATTGTCTCATACATAAAGACAAACTGACAAACTAGGTGTGGAGATGCATGCCTGTAATCCCACTTCTCCAGGAGCCTGAGGCAGGAGGATCACAAATTCAAGACCAAGCAACCTGTATAACTCAGAGAGTTGGCAAGATCCTATCTCAACATAAAATAATAAAAAAGGGCTGATGATGGTTCTAAGTTCGACTCTAATTACATATCATCACCACCACTACTACAAAAAACCCCAAACAAAAAATCTAACCAAAAACCACAAAAAAAACCCCATGAAGCACCATCTTGGTTAAGAGACTCCATAACAGTATCACACAATGATACAATGTTCCTCTGAAAAATAAAAAAAAAAACTTATATGATTTTTCTTACAATTTATAGGCAGAAAACATATTATTCATGAGAAGATTAAGGGAAAAAAAGGGTAAGGAAAAAATGCAGATTTTAAATAGAACTGAATAGCTTAATATTTAAGACAAGCCCATTCATGTTAGGTTTTGAGGTCTTACCAGTTACTGTACTCATAATCAAATGCGATAGTGACTTCAGCATCCTTGGTGATGGCAGATACAGCATAGATGCACAGGTGAATCATTCCATCTGCAATCATGTGTCGCACCTGGGTAAACAAAGCTTATCATTAGATTTGCCAAAATCTAATGATAAAAAAAACATCTCGTTCAGGTACAGCAGCCTGTTATTTAGCTTATTATATATGAAATTATTAGACACTAAGGGATGTAATACTTATGAGACTTGAAAAAGAGATATTTTGAGATGCAGGAAATTAGGGAAAGCACTAATGGCTTTTGGGGGGGTGGGCTGTGCGCTAGGAATTGAACTCAGGGCCTCGTGCCTGCCAGGCAGGTGCTATACTGCTGAGCTATATCCCCAGCCTTACTACTGTTCACCTTGAAAGTTTTTAAGGGCTCAGGGATTTAGCACAGGGGCCCATGTTAGATCCCTGACACCACCCCCCACACTGAAAAAGTGTTTCTAGCTCTACCAGAGAATTAAAATTCCTTAGCCTTTAAAGCTCTGTAGATTTTCTTGTACTAGGAAATGAATTCTAAGAACTGTCCAGAATCTTTTACACTACTATTTCCTAAAACCTATAAAAGTGAAACCAAACAGCTGAGTTAAATCCAATGACATTTTCTATCACATGACCATTTCTTTCATATAACTTTGACTATCTTATCCAATTTAAGTGCTTTCTTTTAGCAAATGCTAACATATTGTTTCCCACTTCTGCATTCACTAAAGAAAATCTACTCTTGCTTCTATCCTATCAGTATAAAAAGCATTATTACTCCCTAACTCTTGCAATGAAAGATCACAACTGTTAGCTACAGACCTTTATCTGGGTGAAGTTTTCAGATTGCTTCTTCATAAACTTGTCCTTTGGTGGTTCCATTCAAATGGAAGTTTGTACAGATATCTTACCTCTGCGTTTGGTGTGCATGATCTTCTGATGAACCGAGCATCATTACCAAAAGTACGGGCATCCACACACATCTCTACACCATTGAATTTTGAGTAGAAGAGCACAAAGGGATATGGTCTAGGGATATAATTAAAATTCCTGTAATTCTCCAAACAAATAAAAGGCCACCCCACGATTCCAAATATGAAGCATATGCTGACAGAAGTAGCAAGAGTCCTTTGCAATGCCTAAACTTGGAAAAGATCACATGCATATCTGTTTTTGATTAAGAACAAGCACAAAGCAAGGGATCCTGGACTTAGAAAGGAGTCATTACCACTTTATACGTTAAGCAATTTATAGATTTGCCCATCTCTGCAAATAGCAGAGAGGCATGAGCTTATCTGAGTTATCTTCTTCCCCATGGCAGTCCATTAAGCAACCAGGATGAGTTTTATACCAACACGGGGCAGCTACAATGATGTTAGCCCTTATTCCTCAAGGAGTGATGTTCTTACTTTTTGAAGAAATGTCCATTGACCTCAAACTGCTGTCGCAACATGACTTTCCCACGATACTCTATGATAAGAGTATCCAAAGCCAAATCTCTTGCAGCCCTTAAGATTTTTCGATGCTTTTGAACTCTAGTGACTCTTCCCAGCTGTAACTGAATAAAACCAGGGTATTAACATCAAAGAACACCAAGAACAGCTTAGTAAACATTTAGAATATTTCATAACGGTACCAACATTTTTAGGTTTTATATATGGAGGTTATATAGCTCAATGATAAGAAAATTTTCAATTTGATATAACCTCATTTTTTCTAAGAAATATGCCATCTAGTGAGCCTGCCACCCACAAAAAAGATCAAAGAACATATAATTAAGATTTTAGTGACTGTGTCTAATAAAAATGAAATAAGCTTTCTATAAATCTTTCATTCCTAGACTAAATTTATACCCTAATTAATTTTGTATTTAGTTGAAAAATATATATCCAGATAATTTATAGTTAATATATACTGCCTTTGGTTTAAAATCATCAATACTTGTATAATTTGTTTTTCTAAGGCCTGCAACATTTGGAAGAAACTGTTATTTCTTTTGTTTTTGGCAGTACTGGGGATCAAACTCAGACCACCCTTGTGTGTCTAAGGTTGGCGTGGTACCACTTGAGCTAAATCCCCAGCCCCTGTAATTTCAATTCATGTCCTTTTCCTGGATTCTTAAAAATTTAGAGACTTTAACACATTTGATCCTTACCTGCATTTGTGAACCAATAACTGTGTTATTACAGGCCAATTCAGTCTTATTGATAGTGTCTAAAATAGTAGGCTTCCCCACAAATTCTTTGCTAGAATGGAGATGCTGTTCAAGGGCGTTCTGTACATCTGCACTGTACTGATTAGTGAAAGCTTCTTCATACTGATCAGTCCATAGTCTTATCCGATTTTCCCAGCCCTCAGTTGTATTCTCATCTAAATTCTGTGCTTCAGAGGGAGAATTCTGTAGAAAACAAAAGTTAGATAGGTTAGTAGAGTCCATGCATAAAAACACGTATCACAGAGGGGGTGGGGAGGAGGCTGTATTTCCAAAGAATTTGTTTTCATTGTGGCACAAAAGAATGGACTGGGAGTCAGGAGATCTGACTTTTATCATAGTTTTTTTTTTTTTTTTGAGACAGGGTCTCGCTTTGTGGTTAAGGCTGGCCTTGAGCTCACTATGTAGCCCAGGCAAGGCTAGAACTCAGCAATCCTCCTGCCTCTGCCTCATGAGTGCTGGGATGACAAGTGTGAGCCACCACACCTGGCTATCACAGTTTTATTACTACTGAAGTGTTGAGGCCCTTAGACAAACTCTTTAAAGTAAGGATGCTCAGTTGCCTCATTTTTTTTTTTTTGTACCAGGCATCAAACTGAGGACAACATGCTTGCCAGGCAGGCACTCTGCTGCTGACTATATCCTGGATCAGTTTCCTCATTTATAAAGTAAGAAAATCATCTAGGTCACAGTTCCATCCTACCACCTATTTTATGATCACTTTTAAGCCACAAAAATAAAATTTGTTCTTGTAAGAATGACATGTATTCATAACATTTTTATGAAAGGGAATGCTACAGATGCCTGGAGTCATAGTGCTTAAATGTTCAATATTTATTAAACTTGTCTACATTAGTGTGCTAGGTTTAAGTGGTTTGTTTCACTGCTCTCTAGAAGAGTAATTTTGTTTTTGCATCACTTATTTCATTATTTGTTCATGCTAAATATACATGTAATCCCAATCATTCATAATATTATCACTCACAGAAAAAGTTAACCATTTGGAAGAGTATTTTTTAGAACTTTAGACAACTTACATAGTTACATTCCAACTGACTTGAAGAGGTTTGGTGTGATGAGGGAAGTGGGTAGAGGTTAAAACAGAAAATATCTGACAGTCAGATACTCTGCTAAAATCCTCTGGGAAAAGGACTGTCCTCTACGGTGACCATACTGAGAGAACCTTATTATATCTTAGCAACAGCATACCGAGCAGTTTCCTATCACTCTACAGCTTGAGAATATGCTTAAGTCTGAAACATTCTCCTATGTGGCGTTTAAGGCTTAAGGTACCACCACTAGATAACACACTGGTAGTAATGATTAAAAGGATAATATCTTGTAGTCACCAATGGATCCACATCCAAACTAAATTGCCCAAAACAGGCATACCAAAATCAAATATGCTTTCACAGAAAGGCACCAAAATACTGATGCCTATAGTTATATGTTTTCTTTTTTTACCACTTTGCATCACTGTTGTTCATTAATTGCTGTTTACCATCTTTTTTTCCTCAAGGAACAGGGAACAAAAACAAAAAACATCAACAAAAAACCCCGAAATTCACACACTTTTCAGTCTTGTCTCTAGAATCTGAAAGACTGAATAATAAAGGGGGACTAAGAAACATCTAAAATGATCACACCATGAAGAGATGTACTACCAGTTAGACATCATGAGTAGCAGTTGAGCAAAATGAAGTGCAAAACCTGAGACTTAAGCGTGCAAGACTGGGATTAAGAGTGTAAAAACAATATTCCCAGATTCAGCATCTAATAGCAACCATCAGACTTACAAGTCAACTTCTGTATATTGGAAACCTATGACACAGTACTAGCCATCTTTTAGTAATCTCTCATATTTTCTCTTTTTTGGGGAGTTACCAGAAATTAACTCAGGATCTTGCTTTTAACAGATAGACACTGTGCCACTGAATATTGGCTCTCTTCTGTTTTGAGACAGGGTCTCATTATGTAGGTTAGGCTAGCCATAAAGTCATCATTTAGCCCAGGATGTGTCAAACTCGAGATGATTCTGCGTCAGTTTCATTGAGTGCTAGGATTACAGGCATGCAACACCACACCTGGCTTGTTTTTTTTTTTTTACTAATCTGGGTTTACTCAGCAGTCCCAACAACCTTCAGGGAAGTGGAGACTCTACCTCAGTGATTTTAGAGCAGTGGTTCTCAGCTGAGGTGAATTTGCTTCCCGGAGACACTGGGTAATAGCACAGACATTCTGATTTTCACAACTGTGTGCTGCACTAGTGGGTAGATGTTAGGGATGTACCTAAGTATCTTCAAATGCAAGGAATAATCCTAACAACACAGAGTAAGTTGGTTCAAGATATCAATAGTTCAAAGAAACAATTTAGAGTTAAATCTCTAGTAGTAAAACTGTTGGCTTTTACATGAAAAATCCAAATGATAAAATCTTCCCAGTGTTATCGCTGCCACCTGGATCTTTGATGGAGTTTTAAAATTATGAGGTAACAATCAAACAACTAATATGGAGTGGTGTGCGCGCATGCATGCATGGTAAATTTTAACTTGTCTTTGGGCAGATGTCCTAAAGCTGTAAAAATTTGAAATGCATGTGCAGTTGTCTGGGAAAGTGAGGCAATAGCTTACAAAAGGTTTTGAATCTTAGAAGAATAATTACAGTACCTGATTGATAAAACAAAAAAAGCAGGTGGGATCAGGATTATGTTTCCCCCTAAAAGTCTTTATCTCTTCTTGGCAAGTGGAGTGGGGTGGGATGGGAGTTAAGGCAAACAAGATTACCTGCAGGAGATAGGTCTATAAGCAAGAGCTTATTCATAAATCGTGTTCCAGAACACAGCCCAGGCCTCTGATGCTTGGTGTGGCTCTATGTTCTCTCCCATCTATACAGCCTTTAAACTTTAGATAATAAAACTTTCTCTTCTCAAGACTTTATGCCATATAACTGTCAGTGGAAAAGACCCTTCCTTTCTATCATGTGCACATTTAGAGACATGAACACTTATAGAACTTAATTCTAAATCCTTTGAAGTCACAAGTAATGATTTGGAAACCATGTTATATACACACAGGTAAAAGAAGATATTACACAATATAATCAAACACTCTTTTATCAAACTTTTTACTCATTACCTAACAGTCCCTTTAAAATACTACATATAATTTCTCTATTCTCCAATGTCTTCAAAAAAACATGCCTTAAAAACTCTTAGTTGATAACTCGAGCGCACACGTTATCACCTAAGTTTTCTCTATCAAATAGGAATACCAGGAAAAAAGTGAAAGAAACCATTCTCCACAACATAATTCCTATCAGTAATACAACTTTTCTACTACTGAGTTAAGCTCTTGATTAAAGCACACATGGTGCTATGAAGGATGCATAAGCGGTACTAACTATATTGTTACCAGAAAGCCCCCCACTCTTGAAGTGGAGCCCAATCACAGTGACAGAACACCAACAGTCTCATTTGGTTTGGCAAAATGTCACATATCCTCTAGAAAAGCAGTTAAAGAAAAACCAATAAACAAAGGCTGATTACAGAAAGGAAAAAAGCTCTATGAAAACTAAAGGGCAACAATCACAAACTAATAAAAAGCAGATTCCAAGATTCCCAGACCATCAGTGTCAGGAAAGAAGCTGACCAAAATGCAAGACCACAGTGAAGTAAAACACAGCAGCAGGGAAGAGTACCCCTTACCTTCATCCGCAAGGACTTCCGGGATCCCTCTCGAAATGCCTATCCCAAAGAGGAAAACAAGTAGAACAAAACAAAACTTGGTACCAAGAATGACAGTTATACCTATCTGAGATTAAAACTAAGGGATGATCTAGAGTTCTACCCTCTCCCCTTTTCTCTACATAACAAATATAATGGAATATCCCAACTATTTTCAAGAATAGGGGTAACTCAAGGCCAGTGAGCTCTGAGACTCATTCTGATATTTTCAATCAGGGAACTAGGTAACAGGGACGAGCATGCACCACTGAAATCCTACATGTGTCCTAACACTGAAAGATAAAGTAAATAAAACCCTCATGTTGCAGATTTATCAGTTTTGAAATTAAGAAGGAAACAAAGACCAATCCCCTTCACAAGGGGTGGGCAAGGTACCTAGGAGCAACAAAGTTGCTGTGATGGGGAAGAAAGATCACAAAACAGAAGAGGTTTCTCTTGGAGAATTTTTAGTTGAGAATATAGGAAAGTGACCATGATACTGAGGAAGCTTACAACATTCAAGAGATGTTTCCTGACTTTTTTGGGGGGGGGGGGAGGCGAGGAAAAACCACCCAATGACATGAGGTGGGCATGTGCCAGGACAAGAGTTTTGAATTGCTTTTAGCCCCCAGGCAGGGAGATGCTGTGAGTAGAGTGGAAGCCTAGATTCAGGCTGCAACACATGCCAGGCAGGGCTGGAATTTCATACCTGGGATGGGGGTTGGAGTAGAAGAAACTTTGAGCCAGTAGTGATGGGATGGTGTGGCAGAAGAGAGGTTGGTCTACATGTACATAACACAGATTAGCTGATTTTTGCAAGTAGAGCAAAAAATGGTCCTTTAAATATCTGGTTCAAATTTCTTGAAAGAATTCTGTTGCGCTCTTGCTCCAAAATTTGAGCTATTTCACACATATTTTTATGAAAGACCTTTTTTACCCTCCATACCTTGATTTTCTTCGTCTTTGGTGCTGCACGACCCTTTTCTGGACTCTTTTTTCGTTTTTTGGGTTTGGTTCTTCTAACAGTTAAGGTGATGCTTGTAGGTGTGTGCTGTGTTGCTGTATACAACACAGTGGAAGGAGAAAGCTCCTCATCCCAGCTTTCTGTTGCACTGCTATCCCCACCTGAAAAACGTGATTTCACAGTGCATCATCAGCCAAGAGCACTTTTCCTTTTAGATGTGCCCCATATCCAGTAAGTCATTACCTTCACTATTAACTCCATCATCTTTAAAACAATGTAGATATCTACTTTCTTTATGAAATCAAGATCTTTTTCTGTCACCAGCATTAAATATATAAATTTTTTTTGAGACAGGGTCTTGCTTTGTAGTTCAGGCTGGCCCTGAGCTCACTATGTAGCCCAGGCAAGCCTGGAACTCAGCAATCTTCCTGCCTCTGCCTCCCAAGTGCTGGGATTACAGGCGTGAGCCACCACGCCTGGCAGCATTAAATATATAAACTATTCTTCACTGTATCTGTTTTTCCTTTCAGTCAGGCCTGTAGTATCAATGTCTCTCTATTTGGAACAATTTGAAGCAGAATAATTTGAAGAGGGATTTTGGGGGGTAGTTCCCAGGAATACTTTGATTGCTACAAAGGTGAAATACTATTTTGATATACAGTAATTTATAAAAACACCCACATAGTGATACTGAGAGGACACCTAACTCTTTCCATGAAAGAGCTGAGGACAGTGGTAACCTATAAGAGAGATTCCTTTGAGAACATTTCAGCCACACATTTTTATTTATTTATTTTTTTTGAGACAGGGTCTCACTTTGTAGTTCAGGCTGGCTCTGAGCTCACTATGTAGTCCAGGCAAGCTTCAAACTCAGCAATATGCCTGTCTCTGCCTCCCGAGTGCTGGGATAACAGGCGTGAGCCACCACGCCTGGCACTGTGGTATGTGGTATTGATTGCTGGTGGGTGTGAGTCTCCACATCCAGCATTGTTTGTGGTTTCCCGGGATCGAACTCAGGACCTTGCGCTTGCGAGGCAGGTGCCAGAACCACTGAGCTAACCCTCCGGCCCAGTCACAAAATTTTTATGTCACTCATCTTCTGCTTACCTGATATGTTGTCCTGCTTCCGCCGATGAAGTCTAATAACCTTCCCCCTGCTCATTCCCCTAAAGAGGGAAAATAAACTTAAAGTAGTCCTTCCAACAGCATGCAGCACATCATAACACACATGGGAGAAGTGTCTCTGCATATTCTACCCCCTCCCTCCCACCTACCAAATGTTTCCAGGACATTAAATTTCATATCAAATTCAATAGCTTTAACATCAATCTCTCATTCCTTGTTGTCAGCAATTCTCACCTAGTGCAGAGAATTCGAGCCAAGGAGCACTAAGGAATCATCTACATTAACAAACACAAGAAAGAATACTTTGAGCTTTTCCCTACTAATCAGAAACCCTACACCCAGCAACCCAGGCTTGCATTCCATGGAACAGGATCTTACCTGCACTTGTCACAGTTGAGAAGGAAGCCATCCTGAGAAAGACCACAAGGACACCAGGTAGGAACAGTCTCTCCTTCAGAGTTCGGGCTGTCTCCACAGTGTTCCTCTACGGGCGACGGCAGGCCATTCAGGTCAGAACGAGGGATGATCGTCTGGACAGGGGGAGAAGCAGGAGGTGTCGGAGGAGGAGGGGCTCCGTAATTATGATCCTGAAAATAAGATTTTTTAAATCAACAGTGTCCAAACACTGGCCCCTCTCTCCCCTAAAGTATGGTACATATGGAAAGAAAGAAGAAAGTAGTACCCTTCGTTTTTTGGCTTCAACCAGGGAAGTGATAAAACAAAATGCCAAGGTCAACTAGGACATAAAAACAAGAACAATGATGCAGGGCTAGACGTCCGCTGGAGGCAGGGAAGTGCAAAAGGGGCAACTTCATCATGCTGCATATAAACATTTCAAGAAAGTCACAATGTATAAGAATGGATTACACTCCAGGAAGATCACTGCTCTGGAGAGAAATGAATGCATACTCACAGCATAAGGCAGTCCTCGACACCCATGCCTCTGAGTGGTCCCATAATTATGAGTGGAATACACGCTCTTCTCATTAACTGCTGGACTAGCCTCCACAGATTCAGGGCTGCACAAAGGCGAAAAGCAATGCATGATAGCGTAACACCTAATCTTCCCTTCAACTAACAGTTCACTTCCCATTCTAACCCCTCCTCTTTCCACAACCACCAGCCACTAGAATAAGAGAAAAAACGCAGTGAAAACAATCTGATTAACATAACTAGGCCTATAAATAACAGGAGTGTTACTGAATGTGAATTTGTGTGTAACATGAAGCCAGTACAGGCAGATGTCTCAAGGCAGGCACCTGGGATACAAGGTGTCCCTAATGACAAACACAAACGTACCAGCTGAGCGGGGAGTTTCCCCTAGAGAAGCCACTCTGGGCTGGTTTAGACTCAGAACTATTCTTCTTAATTGGATCTCTTAATACTTCCATGAAACCTCACATGACATTTGCAGTGAGTGAGATGATGAAAGTGCCTTCTGCACTGCCCCAGGGACCAGGCCCTCTTCCATTCACTACCAAGACAGGATACCCTGAAGAAAGTACAGGTAAAAACAATGGCATCTTATATTTATCACACCTCTCATCTTGACCAACCCCCAAATACCTTTCACATATTAAGAGTAATAACTTCTATCCATCATTGACATGCAAGCATATAAGGAAACAATTATTTAATAGCTGCATGGTAATAACCATAGGACTTCAAAATAATTCTGAATTCAGAAGTTATGTAGGTCTAGTGACAAGTAAGAACAGCAGTAATGGCTACCAATGAGTTGGCTATTATTTACTTTATTTATACATATTCCTTCATTCCAAGCATAGTAAATAGCACCTCACTTTTACAGAGAGGGAAATTGAGGTGGTGAGTTTATATGGCTTTCTCAAGGTTACACTTTGAGAGAGCCAGAATTTAAACCACATCTGACTCCAAAGCTTGTACCTTTTCACTATGCTTTATTTAGAAAACAGTAAGATTCTACCTTTTTTTCTTTTTTTTTGAGATAGGGTCTCGCTTTGTAGTTCACACTGGCCCTGAGCTCACTATGTACCCAGGCAAGTCTTGAACTCAGCAATCTGTCTCTGCCTCCCGAGTGCTAGGATTACAGGTGTGAGCCACCATGCCCGGCGAGATTCTACTTTTAAAGAAAATTATTCAAGATCTTTATTAAGCAGATTTCAGAAACTTGGTTTAGGATTTTTCTGTATCCTCAGTACAAAATAAATGATTCAAGCATAATTTTATTATAAAAGATTTATAAATGTATTCTAATCTAGCAGTTTAATGTAAACCTTTACTTTATAATAAAAAGGCATTGATGGCCAAAGACAAAATACAAATTTTTTGAAAAAAGAACAAATTTTAATAGAAACCTGGTTAGGTTTTAGGGAATTTTGAAAAATAATTAAAGAATATAATTGTACAACTTGACAGAACTGATAATGAATTATCTGTAATTTATATCAATTAGTACAGAAATACACAAATTAGACACTCCAAGGACCAGTATAATTCAAACTTAAGAGATCAGTGAGCTTTTGAGAGACCCAAATAATGTGGACAATTGCTTAAATAACATTTTTCCTGCCACAAGAAACCCACTTTTTCAGCAGGAAAAAATATGCAATCTGGCATATCATTTGAGAAGTGAGGGATAAAACAAAATTCTTATATATCCAACTCACCCAGTTTTATGCTCCAAAACTGTGAGAAGGGATCTTATTAATAACAGCAAAGGTAATTTCTAGGTAAAGAACTTCAGACATAGGAGTCTGTTAGTGAAGTGCATGCATTTTATTATTTGACAATGTCTGCAAGATGGGAACTGGGTGGGGTTGCATCAAGAATTCCGGTCAGTATTCTTGAGAAAAACATGATTGGAACATGGATCACTGGGAGGCAATCAGCTTTGAATATTAGGAAACTGGGTTTCCTAAGTGAAATTAAAGGCAGATAAGCATTAAGAAAATGAAGGCAGAATTAAGAAAGTAATAAATTTATAGTTAATTTACCAGGTATGTTATTAGATAAACATTCCAAAGTGATGTACATATTTTATAGACTTTGTGCCATAAAACTCATGGAGTGAAACATGACAGCTGTTTACTAGAAATGGATTTTTTTTGGAGGGGTGGGAAAAAGTTGCATGAAATAAGATGGCCATGGAGATGGAGCTATCTTGGTTATATCTTACCATCTCCAAATTGGGTAAATATGAACATATGCACTTCATGTGCAAGTCTAGGGAATAAAAATAAAAATGTATTGTGGAGGTTATCAGGCCATCCTACTGCATAGTACCTTCCAGTCAATCACAGCATTTTTAATATATTGCTATATAATTTAATCTGTCTTTTGATGAGGAAATTGCAGCTTTCATATTGGTTATTACCTAAATACATAGCTGGGTACTCACAGGTAACTAACTGTAGGATTTCTTAGACTATTCCTTAAAATACATATCTGTTCTTAGGGATATTTAAAAATATATGGATTCAAATTCTGGAGTATTAGGATTGCATCTCTTTATTAGCCAATCAATTCAGGCAATATAATTATAGCCTTCTACAACAGTTAGTCATACACACAGAAGCTAGGCTGTTAACAGATATACTCTTATCAACTGTGTTCAAAGTGCCATATGCAAACTGCTATTATCCTGCTAACTCTTGGAAAGTGACTGGAATAACAGGACATATTAGAAATTCAGAAAATCTTCCTTTGTCATATTTACAAGTTTTCCTATAAGTATAGAAAAAATGCATATTGCAGTGAACAGATTTCATTTTCGTGAGGCGAGGTCTAGGTATTTTATTTGGTTTAGTATATTCCTCTTTATACGATGTTTAATCTTAGAGTAACTGTAATAGTGGAATAGGCATGATGAAACACTGACAAATACTGTTAATAGTTTAAGAGAGTAGTACGTGAGTTTATTATTGCTATTCTTTCCCACTATAGAACTATTAAATAAGTAATGGTGAAATTTGTTATGACCATGGTATCAGAAATCTCTGTGGAACTTATGGATGAAAATGTTCAGAAAAGGCTAGAATATGACACCATGTTCTCCTTTGTAGACAAGCACATTTAACTTCTGAAATCACTTAACTCCCCAGCAACATTTATGGGCAGTTATTGCTCTACTGCGAGGAAAATACCAGCTGCAATAAAAACTGCTTTGGGTTTAAAAAAAAATAATCTACTAACTCTAAACTTACTGATTTAAATTCTTTACAAAGATTTCTCTTAAATGCTAATGCTATCTACCTATGCAGCCTATCGTAGCATCTTAACAGCTGATTTTTATAAAAACCTATAAACATACAACTTTCTACTTACATAGGAAATATTTGAAGTATTACTTTGGGAACAGTTTAAAAGTAGAACTCTCAATGGCATAACTAAATTGTTTTGGCATGCAAAAATTTAAAACAAAAGAAACAAAGAATAAAAAACTCTAAAAAGAAACACAAAGCACCCCTCCCCCACCCCACTTCCTTTTTATACAAGAATAATCTTGAAAACTGCTTTCAATTCCAGACTACCCCAGAATATTATATACTAAATCTCAGGGTAGCTTTAAGTCTTCATTAAGAAATTCATTAAGCACACATGTTAACAACAGGTGGCTTTATGAGGAAATATACATGCTCTTTAATAATATCCTCAGTTTTAAGGAACAAAACCACTACTAACGAGGGATACCGTCCAACCCAGAATTCTGGTACAGTTGCTTTGCTTAAGTGAAGGGGAAAGAATCCCCAGGGACTGTGAAAATGGCAAGAGAAACAGGGGAATTAGAGCAACACCCACCTCACTCAAGAAGTGGCTGTGGGATCAAGAGTCTGAACTGGACCTGAACATATTCAAAACACCAGGATTTCTCCAGCCCAGACCCTAATCCCTGGTACTGCCTGGAATAGACTTGGCTTCTGGGGGTGTGCTGCCCCCTAGGCCCCTTGGGTCTCTTTCGCTGGACTTTCACATCCTGGTGTAGTGCCACTTCGTCTTGAAAGGTAGGGGGCTTCCACTTCCTTTCTGTAAGCAAGGAAGATTGGGTACAAGGGAGGTAAAAGGACAAGAGGGGGAATCTGTGAGCAGGGGAATCTTGGACAACTTAAAAGAGAAGGGATACAAAAGGCTAAAAATTTTAAAACTGTGAATAATATATAAAGTTGTATACTGAAGGCCTACCTTCATTGTCATTTGGCATTTAAATTCTTCAAGAATTGAGAGTCTATTTTAGGTATTAGGCTTTTCGACAAACTCTGAATTCCTAAAGCTGCTCTTAGCTGCAAAAAAAGTTTGGTACCACTGATTTTGAAGGTCCTCTTTCTAGGCAATGAATATATATAAAAAAACAGGTGATACTGCTTTCCATTTTTCTATCCCAAATGTGAGATGGTCTAAGAAACCTGCCCATATAAACTTTGAGCCCCTTTACTTTTTAACAATGGGAAATACATAGGAAGAGGCCTTCAAGGAAAATCAGGTGGAAGAACACCTCCTTATCTCCCCCCATCAGATTAATCATTAGTTCTGCAGAAGCAGGCAGTGACACCCACTTTATTTCAGTCTTCCCCACCCATCAAAGCAAAGGAAAATGTAACTAGTACTTTGAAAATGTGATTGCATTATTTACCCCAAATATCTCCTTAACAGCTTTCCTCCCCCTTCTAATTCCTTTCTTCCTCCCAGCTTCTATGGGAGAAAAGGGCAAGGTCTAATGTCATTTACAAAGGGATAGGCTTTGGGTAAAACACTACAATATCCTCTTGCTACCCATAAGAAAACTGTTTCCATACAAACTGATGTGCCTCCTCTCTGGGAAGTAGCACTTACTCTGATCCAGCAGCCATATCTGAGTAAGATGTATCTGGTGTGGTGACTCCCAGAGGGATTGCAATGCTCATGACGTCCAACACAGCAGAGAGTAGAAATCACGGGGTCCAACTAATGGAAACTGACCACTCTGAGAGTGGGGGTAAGCCACAGAGCCTCAGCCAACATGTTATGGACATGAGGAATCCTGCCATAGAAAAGGAAAATAACTACTAATCAAACAATTCTCTAAATGTATCCTAAGTACTGCTAAAATATTTTTCTATTGCTTTCCAATGTTTACTGTATTCATTAGTGTTTCATAAAGTAAAGTGGCTAAAAGTTATGCTTACTTTTAAATTTTTTCAACCAAATGGAAACAGTCTGCCTACTTCACTAAAAATATGACACTTTCTCTTACAACTGCCCATTAGACAAAATGTTCTGGCAGCATAGGACCGATCAAACAAGTCTGAAGATACAGCATGGCTAAATGGTTAAATAGTTAAGTAAACTATTTAACAATTTCAGGTCTTTCACTTAAACTTTCTAGGTCACAAATAAATGCAGCTTGTATTGGACTAGACACTGCTGTTTTTACTGCCTTTTTGTCACAGAGCATTTTCTTCCTTTCTAAATATCATTGTATTCTAACTGCAATTTTGGGGAAAAGGCATTTAACTGTGCTTCTAAACTAACACACTGCTAGAGATGTACAGAAACATTAGTTGTGGAAGAGGGTATAGAAGTGTGGGTGCAAAAGGTATTTGGGAGAAGAAAGGGAAACTTGCCTTTGATTCCCAGTCTAATTGCTTAGTAGAATAAATCTACACCAGCAACACTTGTAAATTTGTGAAAATGAATTTTATCTTAAAGAATAAATTTTTTAATCCACCACACTTACCTCCCTTGCCCTTTAGTTTTTGATAAATGATTAAAAAAAATGAGCCAGTTATTGGAGAAGAAATAGTTCTTCAAAAGAAAAATAAACACAAAAAATAAGTTGCTGGTTCCTAACAGAAAAAAATACATTTTAATAATTGTGGGATGAGACACTGCTTATGTACACGTTGTAAATCAAATATTTGGAGTTAAGAGATGTTAGCCTACATAGATGGGTGATTGTAACTTTATTGCCATTAAAGATTTCAAATTGCTTTCATGCTTCTGTGTACACATAACGAAACGCGGACAAAACCCTGAAGATTGGTATTTCCTGAAGTCTGCTCTAACTCTGCTGTCTGCCCCTCCAATGCTGCGTCCCTTCTTGTACACAGTGATCCTAGCAGTATGAAGTCGTCGCCCATCAATAAAATCACAGAGTCGGTTTAAAAAAAAAAAAAAAAGGTATTTGGGAATGTCTGTATTTTCTATTCAATTTTACCATGAACTTAAAATTCTAAAAATTCTAAAAACATGCACATATTTGTGTTACCTCTCTGTATAAAAGGCAATAAAAAATAAAATATAAAGTGCAGTTTCAAGA
>PVIC010005882.1:0-49440 GCA_004025085.1 Thryonomys swinderianus
TTCAGGCTGGCCCTGAGCTCACTATGGTGCCTAGGCAAGCCGCCGCGAACTCAGCAATCCTCCCGTCTCTGCCTCCCGAGTGCTGGGATTACAGGCGTGAGCCACCACGCCCAGCATTATATGTGGTAACCGGGGATCGAACTCAGGTCCTTACGCTTGCGAGGCAGGTGCCGGAACCACTGAGCTAACCCTCCGGCCCTCTCAAATTCATTTTTATGGGCCAATGTCAAGATAAATCTTATAATTTAAGGAGACCAAAATAACAGGTTGACATCAATCTAAACTCTATAAAGCCTCATGGTATTAATATGAGGGAAAACAACACATTTTATCACATATTATAAGAAAATAAGAAAGGTTATATGCTTTCCTTTTCTGCCTATTAAAAGAAATCTGAAAAAATTTTAAATAAACTTAAGAGCTAATTTTCTTTAAGGAGCAAAGCTTTTGGAGCTTTTGAATCTTAATATCATTAATACATTTACTTAGTACATCGGTCAATTTTTTGAGCACATTTTAAATGTTAGGTCTTAGGTTCAGAGTAAGTATAAGGGAAAACCCACAAGGCTCTTTTAACTCCATACAGACAGAAAAAAATAAAGAAAAAAGTATAGATTTACTTATTGTGATAGTCATTACCAAGGAACAAATGAGATACTCCAATGGAGCACACTTTAGATATGTAATCAGGAAGATCTTTCTGAGACCATGTTATTTAAAATGAAATGTAAGAGTGAGAAGAAGCTAACAATATCAAACAGAGATTTTAAAAATGTCTATATCCTGCGAGAAACTCCCAAGGGACAAGGCTACTGTGCAGTTTCCAAATTTTCCAGAAGAAATCTAGAGAAAATGTATTCTCTTCCCACATTTTTTTTTTTTTTTTGAGACAGGTTCTCGCTTTGTAGTTCAGGCTGGCCCTGAGCTCGCTATGTAGCCCAGACAAGCCTTGAACTCAGCAATCCTCCTGCTTCTGCCTCCCGAGTGCTGGGATTACAGGCGTGAGCCACCACGCCCGGCTCTGTGGTATGTGGTATTGATTGTTGGTGGGCGTGAGTCTCCACGCCCAGCATTGTATGTGGTTACCGAGATCCAACTCATGGCCTTGCGCTTGTGAGGCACCAGAACCACTGAGCTAAATCTCTGGCCCTCTCTTCCCACTTTTGTTTTCTTTGTTCTCTCTTTCTGTAATTTACAACCTGGGTACAGGATGTTCTAGGCTGATGCTTTGATCTTGTTTTGCCCTACATTTTTGGGAGACTTTCTAAACTTTATTCTTCAAAGTCCTGCTGCATATGTATTTCCATTCTCTCTCTGGTATTGGGGGAAAAAAGGGAACTTTCCCCTTACACCCTCATTTCAAATCCAAAGCTAATTATTATATGATCTTTTTAAAAAGATTGTATCGGCTGGCTTGTTTGTATTTATGGTACAGGCTTCAATGTCTTTGTATCTTTGCTTACAATAAACATCATGAGAGATGTGGCCCCTCTGCTGCACTTCCATCTCACATCACAACACCCTCGGTTTTCTGTGTATGAGTCTCTCATAGTCATTCCCGCTGGACCTGTGCCCTCCTGCCTCAGCCTCTGCATACACTGCTCCTATTTCCTCTGTGGGTGTTTCCCTTTTATCTGGCTTTGACTACCCCCAAAACCCAGAGGGCTAGACAATTCTTTATTTTTCTGTAAAATGATTTCTCTTTCTCCTTAAACCCTTCAGTGTGGTCTACAGCCATCCCACCCAGAATGCACCTGATCTCATCTGTCTAACTCCATCATGAGAGTTAGGTGTCCTGCCTTCTACTTCTTTTTGTCAGGCTGTGAGGGAATTATTTATTTACACACTGTGTCCCATCAGACTGAGATCTGCCTGAACATTTTTTTTTTTGTATTTTTGTATCATCAGCACAAAGTACCGTCTCTGACACAGTGTTTTTCATACTAGGAGTAAATAAAATAGCTCATGTAGTATCAAGAAAAATAAAGTATAAAATGTATGCAATTATACATTTATAAAAAAGAACCCCCACTTTCATGATAGGTATAATTTCAACAGCATATAGAAAGTAAACTTGATATTCCTTACTTTCTTTGTTTTGCCCATGGCCTTCAGGGTAGAGAGATTGAGCTCTTCAAGGGCTGTCAGGACGTTCTCATACTCGCCCAAGTGCTGGGAAAAATACTCTGAAAAGGGACAGTAATGTAACACATTCATGTCTAGAGCTAGGCAATCCTAAAACCAAAATTCAGCTATTAAGTTATTTCATGAAAGAGCAAAACAAACTGTCAGCTACAAATGAAAACTGGAATGTTTTCAAATGATATGAAGGTGAGTAACAAAAAGGTATAATAGATGATATGAAACAGGAAGAAACTCTTCAAAACGAAACGGAAAGTGTGAAGTGGAGATGAGGGAAAAGAAAGGGAAAGGGGAAAAATGAGAAAAGAAGAAAAAAATGGAAACAAGCCTTTTGTAAATAAAGGGTTTGAAGGGAGGGAGGGGATTAGGAGAAAAGGAGAAATCAAGCTATGTCATGTACAGGAACAAATTCCTTTTGATGAATGTGATCATTATGTATATTTAGATTGTACCAATAAAATTAATTTCAAAAATAATTCATCAGAAACAAAAAAAGGAAAAGAAACTCTAGAAGGTTACCATCATTTGTGAAACAAAGTTCTTTCCTAAAAAAATAAAGGAAAATGAATCTGGAACTACTGACGAGACTATTTATATTAAAAAAATTACTCTTGACAGTATATTGTTACAGATGTCACTAGGATAGCAGTTTTAGAAAAAAGTTACATTTTCTTGCTTCTTCTGAGAAATCTTTAAGAAACATAAACTCTCTCCAGGATAAGAATAAGTGATGCCACAAACCATGAGGGCACTTGCTATGGGACTGGGAACTATTCCTATTGTGATTTATTTTTTAAAATATTTAAAAAATGTTTTTCAAAGAGCAAAAGCCATGTTTATCTCATTGTTCAGTTATGCAAGACACACAATGCATTGGATATTATGATTAAAATGAAAAGTATTGAACACTGGATTGATTCCCAAAAATTAAAGATAAAAGACAGCACAGAGAAATATAAAACCTAATATTTGCCTCAAGAGAACTGTACATTTCTAAATTGAGAAAGTGTAAAACCTAATAGAAATTTACATATTGGCAAAACCTAGAATTTTCAGGTAGAAATTCAAAGCCTTTAGTCTTGTGAACTCTTCTTTGGATGAACTGTAGTTTATTATTACCTCTAATGTGTTACAAATATTTAGAAATTTAAATTGAAATGATAAAAAATACATGTAAACCAGTTGAGATTACTGGGATCCTTCATCGCATGTTCGATGAAGATTGCCTTGATAAATCTCTTCAGATAAATCAGTCAGATGGAAGTATTTGTTGACATTGATAATAGTAACAAGTGGAGAGTGTCACTGATTTTCTGTTAACATGAAGACATCTCTGAGAACAATAAAATTACAGATGAGCAATAAATAAGTTCTAGATTACAGCTGTCAGAATACAGTCTCTCATGCATGATTAAAAACTGACGTTTTGACAAGGATTGTTCAATCCTTGCAAATAGTGAGATGTGCCTGATAAAGATTTTGTTTTTTTAGGGAGAGATTAGTGGAATGCTAAATAAGTACATGTTCCTTAAATACTTGAGTCAAAATAATGTTTTAATTCTTGGTCCTGATACTGAATTTCTGATAGGGTCAACAAAAGGTCTGATCTTGTCTGTGCAATTATTTGTGATAAATCAAGTCCCTGTTGAAAACACTCTTCATGACCTGGTGTGCTGTTAATATTGCTGCACAATAGTCATAAGTTGGAAAAATACTAATGTCAGAATAGAGTACATTTGAATTCAAACAAAAAAAAAGTAAAGTGAAAAACAAGAGAAGTCAGTACATTTTTGTTTTACTGTATACACAGACTCAAAGAATATTATATAGGACTTTTAGTATATGTGCTGCCAAAGCGAGCACTATATAGGACTTTTAAATGTAAGTAGACAGCAATATATAAAGTGAAAAGTGAATTTTGTACTGCAAATTTTATAAAAAACAAAAAACGTGGGGTAAAGCCACTGTTTAAAATAAGCATGTTTTTTTTTTTTTTTTTCCAAACCAAGATGTTTGGCTCATTCAGCCAAGGTTTCTGGAGGGAATTTAAGTTGTCTTTTGACTTGGAGATCATATGTGGGTCATGTGCTAGAGGGCAGGTAAGTGGGGCTCCAGGGAACTCAAAGGAGGTCACATGAAAGAGCCAAAGACATCTAACAGCTCATCGTTGATGATAATTCCCTTCCACTTTGTAACGGCCAGTGTTCACTCATTCCAAGACCAAATAGATTCTTATTTAGAGCCTTTCAGTTGCTGGGTGCTGTACGTGGATTTAGAAAAAATACCACCTTTAAGAAGCCAAGGTCAGGTGTGGGAGACAAACATTACAACAGACAACTGCAATCCACATGATCACTGTTTAAAACAATGGTTCAGGAGTGTGAGTCCAAGATGCTATCCAAATATAGGGCAAAGAATGTCTGAGTTTGCCTGGGTAAGTTGGAGAGGGCTTCACAGGGCAGACACTAACAGCGGCTCATTAACAGCTGAAGAGAATTTACCCTGCTGAGTGGTCAAAGAGAAGGTAGGGAAGCAGGAGATGGCTTGTCAGGTCTGCTAGAATATATCTATATCTATATCTATATCTATATCTATATCTATATCTATATCTATATCTATATCTATATCTATATCATCTTTCAACATTACTAGGAGGGAAAGGACAGACCTGAAAGATGTTTGAGGATACAGGCAGTAAGGACACAGGGTGCTATGAACTTCAGTGGAGAGAGAGCAAGCTTGATGTGCTGGAAGAATCCACTGCCATCTAACTTTCATCCTGAAGTCTAGGTCAGTGTTTCTGATCATCTCCAGAATCCTTTGGTGCCTATTCATTGAAAGAGCAGCCTCTTGATCAGCAGCACATTTCTTGTTGGAACGTGGTAGAATATAGCATCTCAGGCTCACTCGAGACCTGTTAAGTTAACCTGCATGTTAATTATTTACTTAGTGAGATGAAGTTTTTTATGTTCCTCAGACTGGTCTTGAAGTACTGAGTGAAAATGACCAGAATGCTGACAGAGATGCTGCCTGTGAACACCAAGCTCAGAAAGTTTCTGCTGGGATGAAGGACTGTACTGAAGAAGGACTCCAGACAACGTGTTTTGCCCTGGCAGAAAGTTTGTCTGTATGTTGCTTGTATCAAGAGACTTTGCCTGAGTCTGAGATTGAGGCTGGAAGATTAATGAATCTTGCAGAAGAAATTTTAAAATGATCTAATTTTGAGGTGACAGCATCGGTACTATTGGGTGCTTTTAGCCAGATCTGTGTTAAGTAAGAATCAAGAGCAAAGAGTCCAGTAAAAAGATTTAAAATGACCTGAGTATGGCTAGAACGGAAGATTCAGCAAAACTGTGGACTGCAAAGACAGAACAGAGGAGCACTTATTTGGTGAAAGGAGCAAAAAAATAGAAAAGATGGTTTGAAGATATCATACAAAACAGCAAAATAGTCTCAAGGTTGCAAAGGTAAAACAATTTGCCTTGAGAAGAGTGCACCAGAACACCAGGTTCCAGAATGGTAGTACCTTAGAGAACTTGTTCCTCACAGTTGAGTTCAGAGTGCTCAGAGCACTCGACCCCTATAAGTCAGAAAGGACACCTGGCTACTGCTGCAGCTGGCAGCAGATGTTGGTGCCTCAGAAGCCCTGGAAGGCCAGGCAGTGTGCACCCGAGAGGGTAGTGTGAAGCTGAAGGTGCAGTGGAGACCCTAGAAATTTGGAGAAGTCATGTGGATCGTCTAAGGAAAACTGCAAAGAGGGAGCAGAGGCAGTCCAAGAGAGAAGTCAAGGGAGGTCCAACCACTAGCAGGTCTGTGCAGAGCCCCGCAGGACCTTTGGAGTTCACAACTTGCCACAGATTGCTGGGCAGCTGGACACGGAATTGCAGGACTTAATGTCTTCCCTGCTGGATTCTGGACATGATTTGGTCATTCCTTTGTATTCTCCTACCTGTACCTTTTGGAATGGTAATGTTTATCTTGTGCCACTGTACGTTGGAAGTGTTTATCTTTCTTTTATTTGTATAGGGACTCCCAGATAAGAGTCTACCATATGTCTGAGAGAAAATTTTACAGTTAAACTTTCTTGCAATGCTGAAACTGTTAGGACTTTGGCAACTCTTAGAGATGCACTAAGTGCTTTTTAAATAAAGGGATGTACCTCAGTTTTAGGGGCCAAGGGTTGAAAGTTATGGCTTATATCTAGATGTGCCAAAACTTCTTCTGGTCACAGGAGGGCTCTTCAGAGGCGGCTGGATCTAGAATGATGATGCTGGGATTAAGTGTGTGATGCTGGAATCAGGGCTGTGTGATGATTCCATTAGTCCATTGATTGGTTTGGTGCTGTTCTGGGTAGGATTAAGGGTACCCCACCCTGGGTGTGAGTGCTACCTGCCCTAAGCTTCATGAAGTGTTTATTGACTATGATGACCCTCTGCCCTGCCAGCCTGCCAGAGTCAGCCAACTATGGACCAAAACCTCTACAAATGTTGAGTCAAAAAGGTTTCCCTTTTATCTTCTAGTGTTGAATATTTTGTCGGACTAACAAGAAAAGTACCTAAGACAGCCATTTAGATAGACTCTGTATCAAAATTTAAAAAATAGAAGTATAAAGGTTATGGCTCAGTACAAAGTCCACCAAAAATGAAAATCAAAAGTAAAAATGACTGGATATTGGGTGAAATGAAGGAGTATAGTGTGATTTATAAACGTGTTAAATAAGCTATCAATCAGAAAGCAATAATCTCATTCCATGCAACATCTTTGCTAAAAAATGCTAATATGAGATTAGTTTTTCCCTCCCTGTTGTACTTAGTAGTGTTGCTTTACCAAATGATAGGCTTTTGGTGTCCCCCCCCACCCCTTAATCCTCCAAGTTGTTGTATTTTTCATGTCCAGACTAAGAATGCCAAGTCAGAATCTAGGGATCCATAGCTGCCACAAAGGTCACACTGGGAATTGGTCTCACAAAGTATCCTGAATTTAGATGAGTCTCATAGTCTATACTTTGTTAGGACTTCTTAAGCAATGGACTAAACAATGTGTGTGTGTGTGTGTGTGTGTGTGTGTGTGTGGTGTATGAGACAGAGAGAGAGAGAAAGACAGATAGAGAGAGAGAGAGGGAGAGGGAGAGAGAGTGTTAAGGCCCCTGTGATCTGAATTGAGGTTATGAGAAATTTAGAATATGGTGATTCTGAGGGGTACAGCTCAGTGTCAGTCACTGTTTTACACTCAGTGACCTAGGGCTGTGTGGCAGGTAGCCTTGGCGCTAAGGTCCTGAAAGAGGACCTAGAGTCTTCTAATTTCACAGCACCCAGTCTTACCGGTAGCACAGGTGAGGCAGCTCTGTAATATGATGGCACATCTAGTACTGACCTACTGGTCTTGCACATAAAACTAAGGAAGTCTTATTCTCTGAGTTTCCTGTACTTTTGGTTTTTAAATCATATTTATACATTTTTATCTACTTGTTGAAATAGTTTAATATTTGGCATCAAACAGCCTACTAGATGAGCAATTACATTATTAAATATAGTAGTAAATTCTACTTTAGTCACAGAAGTTTATTATAGATGTGCTCTCAGGTCAGGCACCCTAGCTACATGAACTTTACCATTCTTCACCAATCTACAACTATCTCAAAGTTCTTAGCTACAGAATTCATGATTTGTAAAAAGGTTCAGTAAAAAATTAGTAAAGTTATAAAAACAGTCAACCAAGTAGGGATGAGGAAATAATAGTTAGATCAGAGGTAAGTTCATATTAATATATACTTATATTTAAAGTCTCAGTACTAGAATTTAAATAGTTTTCTAAAATTGAGTTGTATATCATTTGATAGTTGTAAGATATGGCCAAAAGCTGCCGAAGGAGGGGCTTCACAATGATCTGCCAAGAGTGAACAGTGCAAAGAGTGAACAATCGGGCACCCCTACAAACTGCTTGTAGGTGTGTGCTTTGGAAAAACCTTGGGTAAGAAGTTATACTCTGAGGAATTTAAAATACAGAATGATGCATACAAGTGCACAAAGGTAATACATCCGAGAATATTTACTTTAATAATGTTTGCTCTAGTGGAAAACTGAAGTGACTTGAAAAACTAAGGGACTTGGCTGACAAAAATGAATGTAAATGGAATACCATGCAGCCATTTTAATGTAATGAGACAGAAGAATATGCAGTTATACTCATTATATGATCTCACTGCTGGAGGACAACCTATGCATAAAAAGTCTGGAAGGATATGTTCAAAGCAATTAATGGTGGAGTTCTGAATAATGGAAGAGAGGTGTGTAACAAAACAGCTTTGACATTTTAGCTTGTATACCTATATGATTTCATATCATTAAAATAGTAATTAAATAGTATTCCTTTCATAATTAAAATAACAAAGTTATTTTTAAAAATTAGTATTTAAAAGATTTTGAATTTTAGGTTCAGAGTTGAATAAGCTGACAAATTAAGCAAAAGCCACAAAATGAGGGCTTTAGATACCTGGAATTTTTATTTGGCTCCTGGGAGAAAGCACATGAAATCTTCCTTCTGTGCCAATCAAGTGCTGTCCCTCCCACAGACTGGGGGAACTTGTGTGGGGTGGGAAGCTACATATTTCACTTGCTAGCATTGAAGCACTTGGCTTTGATTAGAATCCAACCTAAATATTTACTTTATATTCACAAAATAATGGGAAATAAAACTACACCCTGGAAATTAAAATGCATATTCTTGAACAGAGAGTGGAAGGATTGTAACATGACTGGGAATGCAATCACTGGATTTTAAAAATATAGAGCAATTCTGTTGAAGTACAGTTCCATCTATTCTTTAAAACTGTGGGGCAAAGTCATAGTGTAACTTTTCAGTAAATACAGGGCTATGATGAGGATGAAGTTCCTTTATTACAGAAGAAAGACAAAATTTTTGTAGATAATTAATGAAGATATGCTATCAAACTAAAGAATTTTTTTTTTTTTTTTTTTTTTTTTTGAGACAGGGTCTCGCTTTGTAGTTCAGGCTGGCCCTGAGCACACTATGTAGCTCAGGCAAGCCACGAACTCAGCAATCCTCTTGTCTCTGCCTCCCGAGTGCTGGGATTACAGGCGTGAGCCACCACGCCTGGCACTGTGGTATGTGGTATTGATGGCTGGTGGGCATGAGTCTCCACGCCCAGCATTGTATGTGGCTACTGGGGATTGAACTCAGGACCTTGCGCTTGCGAGGCAGGTGCCGGAACCACTGAGCTAACCCTCCGGCCCAAACTAAAGAATTTTTAAGGGAAGATGGAATTTAACATAGTATTCCTTAATGACAATAGACAGGCAACATAAATTAAACATGGGCACTAAATGTTTTTACATTAAAAGCTTTTGTGAAAGTTGTTTTCTTATCAGCTGGGCTTAAACAAAAAAAAAAGAAGAAGAAGAAAAAAAGGGAATTATCCGAATGATTTGAGGAAATGACATTGGCCTGACATTTCTAGTTCTTAGGGGACAAATGGGTCTCCTACCTTCCTGAACTTCTCAGGACAAGCTCAGTTCTTCCTGTTCTCTCTGCTTTACCGACAGGGCCTTCTACACATGGGTGAGCATGGGCTTCAACTCCCCCTTTATGTGACTGTCATTCATCACAAAAGCTGGTCTCTTGGCCCATATGGACTGCCTTGGCACTCAGCATGGTAACAGCCATGTGAGAATGATGCCACCAACTGATTGTGTTGAAAGCAACAGCAGGATTCTCTTTGTTGCTGTTTCATAATCAGCAAAACCGTGACCTACTTGGATACAAAAGCACTTGGCCTCTTCCTAACCAGACCTTGCTTTTTCAGTTGAATTCTTATCTCTGAACCTGTGATACACACTAGGCAAGAAAGGGAGCACAGAGGTTGATGTCTATTGGGAAGCTAGAAGGACCATATTAGGGACTCCTAGATTTGTTTTGTTCAGTTATTGCCTTTAACCCCTGTATTCTAACATTTTGTTCTGGCATGACATCTCTTGGTGTTAAATTACCTTTTTGTTGAAATAGAAGACAACTAATTTTAAGGATTATAAATAGTCTTTGATGTTTTGTGCAAATTCTAAAATTTGAAAAAGTAGAAGATATTCAGGAAGGACTTGTCATTCAATTAAAACTTTCACCCTGAACAATGAAGTGTTTTAAGCCTCTTGGAAAGAATATCAAACTTGGACAAGACTTACTTTCTTATACATTTATTTTACAACGCAAAGCTTAAAACCTTCCAATATTCAGAAAAATCTGGCTATTTCATATTCAATCATCTCATAATGCTCCATAATTCTTCATAACAAAATACTAATTTTAGACACATTTACTTTTTCTATATTTCTAAATTTTGGCTTGTGGGCCGGAGGGTTAGCTCAGTGGTTCCGGCGCCTGCCTCGCAAGCACAAGGACCTGAGTTCGATCCCCGGTAACCACATATAATGCTGGGCGTGGAGACACGCCCACCAACAATCAACACCGCATACCACAATGCCGGATGTGGTGGCTCACGTCTGTAATCCCAGCACTCAGGAGGCAGAGACAGGAGGATTGCCGAGTTCGCGGTGGCTTGCCTGGGCACCATAGTGAGCTCAGGGCCAGCCTGAACTACAAAGCGAGACCCTGTCTCAAAAAGCAAAAAAAAAAAAAAAAAAAAAATTGGGCTTGTGTTCCCAATTAGAAAGATGAAGAAAATCATGGAAAAGGCCATTAAACTATTTGTGAAGCTTATTTCTCCCTGTTGTAATGACTTGTTTTCTAAGTGACATTTCATACTCAAGACTGGTTGAGGCAAGTTTGGGACAAAGTTATTCTTACCTTTCAAGGAGACAACTTTGCAAAATAGTAATGAGAGGCTCTCCACAACATATGGTGAAGAGAACAATGAAGTTGTATTAACACCAATTTAAAAGTATATTCAAATTTGTGGAGAATTAACTCCTGTGAAGTAATGAACCATTTCTCCTTCCATAAGCAAATTAATGAGGCCCAACTTTTCTGCAGTGAAATATGCACTTTAGGAAAACTCATAAAGATAAATCCCTTGAAACCTTCTTAATTTAGGTCTTATTTTGCTCTAACATTCCCAATCTATGACATTAATTTAAGGCATGTAGAAATATATCAGACAATATTCTCTCCCCTTTACAAGCAAATAATAGTTTTGATTAATCTTAAAGGAACTTACCACATAGTTCTTCGGTGTCAAGATTGCTGAAAAGAAAAAGAATATTATTACTTTGGTAACATTTTTAAGTGTTTTTTTTTCTTTCAGTGCTGGGTATTAAACCCAGAGCTTTACAGATGCTAGACAAATGCACTACTGCTAGCCAAATACTCTGCCTTTCATTTAAGTGTTTTTAATAGTTAAATATTATTTGCCCCCAATCTACATTATTATATTAATAAATAGTATAGCAAGGCAATTTCTCATATACATTCTACACTATTTTTGAAAACCACAGATTATTAACATGGCTATATTATATTCTCTCTTTGAAACATATTTCTCGAGTTCTGTGTTTTCCCCTGTAACATTCTGCTGAAGTAATGGAAGGTGGTGGAGAAGGCAAGCTCTGGGTTAGGATGCTTGAATTCAAATCCTAACTCTACATTTTACCTTCCATGCAACCCTGGGTATTTTACATCTCTGCCTGTGCCTCAAGACAAGGATGGTAATAATATTTGTTTCATCAGGTTCAACTGAGCTAATGCATGTACAACAGAGTCTCTGGCACAAAGTGAGTATTTGGTAAAAGTTAATCATTTAAATGGCACTGCTGGAACTTCTATACCTAAGAAGTAAGTTAGATTCAATGATTATTTGAAGTGATTTTTAAAATAAAGTTACACAGCTCAGTAATTAGATGTAAATAATAGAAACTCATTACTCTTATGACAATGAATGCAAAACACCCAGATGAAATGTTCTAAAACATAATACATTACCATCAAAAGAATAATGCCATTAACCAAGCAAGATAGTGTAAGAATGCAGTACTCATCTAATGCTAGGCAATAAATCAATAAAACTGATTGCATCATAACTTTAAGGAGGAAAATCATCATCTTACCAAGTGCTAAGTGAGAATTTAATAATACCCCATAGTAATTCCTAATACTAAAAATGTTTACAGTGAATAGGACTAGAAATAAGCCCAAAGATGTCAAAGGCTATTAAAGATCATCTGGGAATATCAATTAATTACAAATCTTTGATGCTGTAAGTTGTCAAATGTCAAAACTCAAAGTAACTTTTAAAATTCAGTCATTTGAGTAGCAGTAAAAATTGGTGGACAGGAGGGAAGCAGCTAAGTGTAGGTGCATATCTGGGGTCTCTCGTCAGCTCCCTCACCCTTTTGTTAAGCTGTCTTAAACGCAAGATTTCATTCTATGACATTAAATACTTGATTTGGCTAAAAGATATTTCCACACGTTAATGCAAATATTTGTAAAGTAGTATTTGTCATCAGATAGAGTGTGTAAAGTCTTTTGGATTAATTTTAGTGTGGACTTCTAGTCATTCATCCATTTCTTCCACAAATATATACAGGCTGCCATTTATATACGAGGCTTCAATAGATACCAAAATCAACACATTAAATTGCTAGTCTCTAGAAACTCAATTTTGAAGTAGGGTCAGCCGGTAAATAAATAATTAAATTACAGTAAAACAGTTGCCATGTAGGATATGGAGAACTGGCAAAAGGTATCAGGGAACATAGTAAGGGAATAACACATTTGAGCTAAATTTCAATGATTAAATGTGAGTAGGAATGGCAGACAAAGAAGGAACATTCTGGTTAGAAAAAATATTTGCAATAAAATTAAGAGTACAAAGAATATATCCTGCACTTTCAGAATAATGAGTAGTTCCTCTAGTAGTTTGCTATGTGTGTTTGTGGGATGCTGATTTTTTTTTTTTTTGGTGGTACCAGGAATTGAACTCAGGCCCTTGTGCTTCCAAGGTAAGTATGGTACCACTTGAGCTAAATCTCTGGCCCAATGGGATGCTGATGACTTGCAGGTAGGGCCCCAAACTCAAGGAGAAGACCAACCTCAGCTCCAGGTGGCAAAGGTAAAAAGAAGGAAGTTAGTGTGAGTTTTGAAGGGCTCCAGGCTTCTGAGCAGGTGGGTGTGTCCCTGTTGCTGCCTCTGGACATCATCTCCATTTTCTTCAGCTTTCCAAAGCAGACTGGTGACTCTCCAGTGAGCTTCCAGACCTCTGACCTTGGATTTCATCCTTGATCCCTCTTGTTCTGCAGCTTCCAGCTTTTTGGACTGAGCAGCTCCTGACCTGTCCAGCTCTCCAGTGTTCAGGTGATCACCGTGGACTCTCCTGCCTCTGAACTGTGTGCTACCTAATCAATCCCCTCCCATAATTATATGTATATCTTCTATTGATTCCTCTAGAGACTCCTGACCAATACAGTTACTTGAATGGAAAATAGGTCTTAAATGAAGAAATGGAACAACAACAACAACAACAACAAAAACCTTGACTAATCTAGTAAGTTTCTACCTTAGTTTGTTATTAATCTGGAATCACAAAATAATTTTTAATTGATTTTATTGGTACATTTTATATATACATTATGATCATATTCAACATTGAGAGTTTGCACCAGTACATGACACATCTTAATTCTCATTTTTTTCCCATTCCACTGCCCTCCCTACAACTCCCTACACCCTACAAACAAGCTTTGTTTCCTTTTTTTTGCCACCAAATTTCTCCCCTTCTTTACTTTTCCCTATCCCCCTTTTCCCTTTTCCTTTTGAACATTTTCTCTCTATTACCATTTTCTCCCATAATACCTATCATATATATTGGAACTCATTTACATCTTCAGTTTCTCATATGAGAGAAATGATATAGCATTTACACGTTTGTGTCATGTTTATTTCACTAATAAGTATGTTCTCAAAATACATCCATTTGAGAATAAATGGCTCAATTCATTCCCCATGAGATCCAGCAGAGTGAACTCATTGGGCAAGGCAAGAAACTGAATGGAAAAGGGGCAAAGCACAGAATAAAAGAGCAAAGAACAGGAAAACACTATGACAGGGTTAAATCAGCACATATGAGTTAAAACTATTAATGTCAATGGCCTTAATGCATCAATTAAAAGACAGAGACTGGCAGAATGGATTAAGAAACAAGATCCTATAATATGTTGCATACAAGAAACACACCTAATTCAGAAAGAAATCCATAGACAAAGTAAAAGGATGGAAAACAATTCTCCATGAGACAGGAAACTGCAGAAAAGCAGAAGTGGCTATTTTATTTGGAGACAAAATAGATTTCAAACAAATTGAGACAGAGAAGGACACTACATACAGAAACAATTCAAGAGGAAGAGATAACAACTATGAATATTTATGCACCAAATTCTAATGCAGCCAACTAAAAAAATAAATATTAATGGGTATGAGAAACCAGATAAGTACTAAAAATAATACTAATAGGGGACCTTGATACCCTGTTACAAACAGATTAACTGGACAAAAAGGCAATAATGAAGTACGTGAACTGAACCAAACTTTTGAACAAATGGACCTAATAGATGTCTGAAGAGTATTTCACCCCACAAAGTCAGCATATACATTGTTCTCAGCTGCTCATGGGTCATTCTACAAAGTAGACCACATGCTAGTTCATAGTGCATGTTTAAGTAAATGTAAAGGAATTGAAGTTATCACCTGTACACTGTCAGATGATAATGCTTTGAAAATGGAGATCAATAGCAAAAGAAATTCCAAGAACCTTACAAAAGAATTTTAAGAAGATGAGTAACATGGCTGAAGTTAATTTTTAAAAGATCCCTGACAGATGGTTTTAGATTGGACAGAAGAATTGTGAAAATGAGGCCAAGAACCCACTGTGCAAACTATTTTAACAGTCTGGGCCAATTATTCTAAGGGCCATGTGACATAGACCAAGGGCAGATTTTTATTTGTTTATATTTAATCTTTAACTGTCTTTTTGTATAATTTTACAGTTTATAAACTCAATTTTTTGTGCATTTATAGAATTAATAAATAAGTAAATCTATGTTTGGATTATATACTAAAGCACTTCTAAAAGGGAAGCTCAATCAGTAAGATCTCGGCAGTCTAGTAATGACAGAGGCAGTGCAAAGGGGCAGAGAGGAAAAGAGATGTGAAGGAGTTTGCAGGGAAACTTGATAATTCACTGGATTCAGGATTAGTTTAAGTAATTTTTATAGCTTTGCTATTAGATGAGAATTATCAAACACTTTGGTTACTCAAATGCCTGTTGTTTTCTCGTTTTTTTTTTTTTTAAAAATAGAACTCAAACTTGAAAAGGACATTAAAGGTCAGTTTCTGTGTTTTTCTCAGAATAGTTCACAGGTTCACAATGTGATTTATTCTGAGTTTCCAAAACAATGAGCAGTCTCAATCCATTTTTCCAGTTTTTCTTAGTATATGTTTGCAATATATAATAATTAGACTCATATTAGGGGAGATAGATGATGGATGGATAGGTAGATAGATAGATAGACAGATAGATAGTGTCTGCCCAAAAATTGTATACATACTTCAAGAAAACAAAAACAGCATGACTTTTTTCAATAGATGGTGCTAACCTCCTCTAGGGACCCAGACAGTATTATACATTGCAGAAAACCCACTACACTGCCAGCACTTAGAGAGGAAAATTAAAATTGTATGTGCAGCAATCTCAATGACCAAGGTTAGCAGCAGTCTGCTATATAATAAATGTCTAGAAGATAATGGATACCACTATGAGCATCTCTTGTAATGGTAGAGGACAAAGGTAAAACACTGATCTTATGATGTATTGATAAATTTAGTATTAAAATATTCATGAGGTTTTTCTTTCCTGAAGTGTTTATACATCCTCTTCCTCTCTCTTTTCCTCTCCCATCCCCTCTTGCTATCTGGTCTGGTCTCCATCTACTCATAGATAATCTTCCCATCTCCATAATACCTGCCTTAGTCTACCTTCTATTTCTTACCATCTATCTTTTATCTTTATCTTTAAGTTCTTTACATTTTTGCTTTCTCATATTAGAGAAACTGTGATATTTTATCTTTTGTGTCTGATTTATTTCACTTAGAATTATGGTTTCTAGGTTTTTACATTTTCCTGGAAATGACTAAAATTTCTTATTTATGGCTGGGGATATACATCACAATCTCTTTATCTATTCTTCTGTTGATAGGCCTACAGGCTACTTCCTAGATTTAGCTATCATGAGTTGTACTGCTATAAACATGGGCATGCATGTACTACTGTAATGTAGTGCCTTTAAACTGCTACAGAAGATACATAAAACAAGTATATAATGATTATTTGAAATTAAATTTTACTTGAATATAGCACGCAAATAAAATTTCAAAGTAAACTGCAAGATAGTACTCTACTTTTTCCTTATTAAAAGTCTACTCATGTTAAATTATAAAATGTTTCTAGCCTCAGACATGCTTTTATTAGGTTGTTTTGTATTATGCTGTTTGTGGTGATTAGTAAGACAAGCCTGTCTTTTTTAGAGTAGGCTCACATGGGTGGATTCTAGGAGAGCTGATTTCATACTGAGATATAGTTCCAATCTGTAATGACTTGGATTTTAAAGGGCTAGTAAGCTACAGAGAAACCAGTTTATACCTCATAACATACTTTCCTGTTTCTTCTTGTGTTTATAATGGGCAACTGTATAAAGTTATAGCAATGATAACATACTATAATGAGAGAGAGAGAGAGAGAGAGAGACAGAGTGCTCTCCACCAGGACCCTGGTTCTAGAGTAAACATATTCTTATTGAACCAGAACTAGACAGGTGTAGCCACAAGAATGCATTCTCACCAAGATGCCAGAGAAGAGTAGAGGACAAAGACAATTATGACAGCATAATTGGAAATACTCAGGGGAAAAGACAAACTATTCATTAGGTGAATAACTATGTCAATTATGAATCTTTATAGGATCATTAAAGTATATCTAGAGATACTAAAATTTATGTTCACAATTTGTGTAATTATCAAAAGTAAATGGTATATAAAAAAAAAGTAAATGGTATATATACAAAGACAAAAAAAAACAAACAGAAAAAACCCACAATTTTAAAGGCTTAGGAGGAAATGAGCAATGGTATCACCAGTGAGCCCCACTACCCCTGAATACTTGGATTTAGGCGTGCTTTCTTTTTTGCTTCTTTATAATTTCCCAAATCATTCTTTGCCATATTCTTAGAAGATTTCTTTCATGATAACAAAGTAAAAATAAATAAATAGAAAAAGTTGTGGTTAAAAATGGAAGAAGTCAGGTAAGGTAAGTGGGATGATTCTCTTCATATCATTTTACTTCCTAAGAGCCTGCTCAGCATGAATTGTATTTGATCTGTCAGTTTGGACCTGGAATTTTATTTTGCAAAGAGCACTGTTTGAGTATAACATTGACACAACACACATAATTGAATACTACTCAGGTGTAGCCCTGGGGGACAGCTGGAGCTGCTGGACTTTACTTTTCTGTGCTATGGCACCCTAGGTTCTGATAAAACTGAAGTCATACCTTAAGAAGCATGTTTATTGCTTAGGAAAAAGAAGAGAATACATTAAGGACACATGGCCTGATTTCTCTTGGGAATTCAGAATCCCCAGCTTACATTTCTAGGTTACTTCTTCAACATTTCTCTATTCAAGTTAGCATTCTGAGTTATCTCTTTGAAGTATCATCCTACAGATGTAGCTGTTTGCTTTTTACCATTCTGACTTGTTATTAATAAGAACAAAGGATTGTGTTTTTCTTATGAGAGGCTACCATTTTAAACTCTTCCTTCGCCTCTTATGATTATCTTAGTTTTGTCTTTGTGAAACTAAAATTCACACGCACTTTGCTGGAATCTCTCAGTGATGAATCCTAGCTCATGTTTTCTGAGCTTGCCAGTTAGCTCTCATCACTATAAACATGATCAGTGAAAAAGGAATTTATGTTTTAGTTGGCAAAACAGTTTTCAGAACACTACTAACTTTCTGATAGCTAAAAGGGGTTAATTTTGGCTTATAAAAACATTCACTTTTTTTTTTTTTCTTAGACAGGGTCTCGTTTTGTAGTTCAGGCTGGCTCTGAGCTCACTATGTAGCCCAGGCAAGCCTGGAACTTGGCAATCCTCCTGTCTCTGCCTCCCGAGTGCTGGGATTACAGGCATGAGCCACCACACCCGGCACTGTGGTATGTGGTATTGATTGCTGGTGGGTGTGAATCTCCACGCCCAGCATTGTATGTGGTTACCGGGGATCGAACTCAGGACCTTGTGCTTGTGAGGCAGGTGCTGGAAGCTCTGAGCTAACCCTCCGGCCCAGACATTCACTTCTGAACAGTACCTGAAGTAAGGAGAATCAGACTCATGGACTAGCAGGCTTAATTATTCTGATGGAAGTACTGTAGTGTTGCACACAATGCTTTTTTTTTTTTTTTTTTTTTTTTTTAGCAGATGAGCTGACTAACAAATATGGTTAGCTGTCCTTGTGTTCTCCACTTTATAAAAAATACTACGATCTCTCAATTCACTAAGGATCATCTGAGCAGAATATCCTTCATCATCTGAGCAGAGGTACTGCATGGGTTCCAAACAAACAGTTAATGAAAATCAATAGAAACTGTACTGGAGATGAGAGGAATAATAAAGAACTAGACCTTGCAAATATTTTTGGATAGGACTGAGCTCCAGGAAATACATTTCTAATTGCATACATAAGAATCTGGTTAATAGCAGAGGGACAGGGCAGATTGTGGGAAGGGCTGAGACCACAGACTGGATGTGACCCCTGTGAAGTATAGATGCTCCAGATAAGTAGCCAAGTGGGCCAGGAGTTTAGCTCAGTGGCACTGAGCCCACCTGGCAAGTGCAAGGCCCTGAGTTTGATTGCCTATACGAAGCAAAAGAAGAGTAGCCAACCACTGAGTTCTGAGCTGTGAGAATTTAACCTAGATTAAGGTGATGACATAATGTTGGCTAAAGGGACTTCAGGAACAGATGCTATTCAGATATTCCCACAGAGAATCCAGTTGCTTTGGTCACCAGAGATCTGAACTGGCAGCTGAAAAGTAGAGCACAGAATGAACACAAGACATGTGTCCAGAGAAATGGAGATTCCACATGGGTTATCAAATAGGGGTTGGATTAGGCAGTGAGCCATGAAAGCCAGGGCCAGAAATAAAGTTAGTTTCTTACTATTAAGGCAAGTACTGAGTCAACAGAGTAAGGTAATATACAAGGCCAGAATGTTAACATAGGAAGACTTGACACTGAGTTCTGGAATATAAGTAAATCATGAGTACAGATATTTAAATCCCTCTGTGGAGACCATAATTATTCCTAGAATCCAGAGCGGGCCAGAAAAGGTCTTTCCTAGGCCAACTGGCCCATGTGTAAGAAGATCAGGGATACAGAGACTTGGGTAGTATTAGGAACCTAGTTGCCAGAAGTGTGGATTATGGAATTAGAGTGATGATCATAAATCATATGAGTTGGAGTTCCTCTATCAGGAGTCTGTGGGAATCCAGTTTAAGAATGTTTCATCAATAAGTATGTCTAATGCAGAGGCCAGTTCAGATCAGCTTTTTCTTTGCACATAAATATTACATCTTAATGGAATCAGAACTTTCTCTTTAACCTAGAATTATTTATTTACTTATCCATGATGTATTAATTAAACATTTACTATGTTCATTGTAAGGGCGTGACATGTATCTCCCTCCCCAAAATTTGTTCAAGTCCTAAACTTGGTACCTGTGATTGTGTTCTTATTTGTAAACAAGGATTTAGAGATGTAATTAAGTTAAGATGAAATTACAATGAATTAGGATGGGCCCTAATTCTGACTTCTCTTTAAAGGAGAATGGAGAGGGAGAGTTGAACACAGAGACAAAAACACACAGAAAAGCAATGTGAAGAGGAAGCCAAGACTGGAATTATGCTGTCACAGACTAAGAAACACCAAAGACTGCCTGCAGCCACCAAAGCTGGAAGAGGCAAAAACATTTTCCCTATGGAGACATTCAAGGAAATACGGCTCTGTCAATACCTTAGTTTGGACTTCTAGACTTTAGAATGGCACAAAAATAAATTTCTGTTATTCTGAGCCACCCAGTTTGTCACATTTTGTTATAGCAGCTCTCTGAAACAAAGACATACCAGTTTTTGTTTTTTGGGTGAAGACATACAATGCATACAGTAGATATGAAGAAGACACACAGTAGGCACATAAAGTAGATACACTGTTCAAAAGTTGGAAGTTACTAAGTTCAGTAGATGATTTGGGAATTCAAAAATGAAAACTTATGATAGCTAGATAACCATCTATAGGATAAAAATAAAAACACATTAGAATTTGCAGGTAAATAGCAGCAAACATTCACAAAGTACCTATGTACCAGGTACAGCACATGTTTCACTTCTACGAAGGACCCTGTTACTTACATATCATTATTCTCATTATACAAGGAGAGGAATAGACTTTAGCCAATGCTGAGCAACTTGTTTGAGGTCAACTATATAATGAGTGGCAGGGCCAGGTCCAAACCCACACACATCTGACTTGAGTGGTATTAGCTACTCAGCAAGGAGTTTGGATTCAGTGATATGTAATTGGAGACAACAGCACATGGAGTGCTCAAGTCCCAGGGACAGTCAAGCTACATAAAGAAAGTCAAGTGAAAACCACAGGAGCCATGGGAGAATCTACACATGGACTCCTTATGCCAAAGCAACATGTTATCAGACTTGAGGCCAGTAAATGCTCTGATTATTTCCTTTCTCTTGAACTCTAAGTTAAACCAGAGCTTAGTTCCCATCCGCTGGATATAAAGGCACTGAACAGTATACCTAACACTGGAAAAGATGTGTCTGACACATATTTAATTGAATATATCTTTTCAGACACTCATGGTAAAAGAGGGACTGCAAAGGCAAAGAAGATGGTCACAGGATAAGCAGGAAAGACTACCTTGGAAAGGAAGTTGTCAGGAAGACAACTCTAAGAATTTACCATATTGAAGAAAAGGCAGGGTAAGGGCTGGGGAAGAACTTTACAATTCATAATTAGTACCTTTGGTAATTTTTGAAACAATAATTTCATTCCTTTCCAGAAATCTGGAAATGCTGGCAGAGCATAACCATAACTGTGAGAAATGAGGCATGAAAGCAAGAAATAGCACAACGGAGGACATGGAGAGACAGCTTCAAAAAAAAGGAGTGACTTCCATTACACCAAGACACACTGAACCAAGACACTGAGAGGAAACAGGAGATAATTGGTAGAGAGAGGACATGAGCCTGGAGGGACCTAAATGCAGATGTAGCCTAGGAAAAGGGAGGCATGCTCCTCTTGCTGGATAATTTTTCTTTCAGCAGAAGCTTAATTGCTTTAAAGCTGAGCCTGTTTCATAGTTGAGATCTTCCTAAGTCTGGGTGAGCATAGGAACCACCTGGAAATTTTTATAAAACATGGATTTCCAGGCCAAACCATTAGAGATTATGCTTTAGAAATACAAGGTGGGACTCAGAAATTCAAACTTAACCAAAGTGATTTTATTTATCAGCCTCGCCTCCCAACACTGTCTCTCAGCACTGTTTCTCAAAGCAAATATAGCATTTCCTAACAGTGAAAAATAACAAGGTATATTTGCTGAACAGTACGTGGCAGCTTCAATTTTATAATCATGTAAGCTGTGTTAATAGTATTAAATTCAATAATTATATGCACAGTAATATACTCTGTTACTCCTCTGGCTCTTTAGTGATCTTAATTACATTCAGGAGGGGATAAGAGCTCCTTACACAAAGTTCAGTCCCCAAGTGACAATAGAACATTTGACCTTGCTCTCACTTAAGCTAAGCAGCGTGTCACACAGAGAAAGCGGGCTTCTCCTGAGGACTCATACTAACATCCCTCTGCATCTTCCCCCAGAGCTTCTACCCTCGTTGATTACTTACAACTGCTGACACTCTCATTCCTCTGGTCTCTATTCTTGTCTTCTCCCTCAAACTCTCATCTAGTTCCTGCAAACACCTTGGCCTTCCTACCTGGGAATCCTGCCCTTCCTTATACACATGCTCCTCAAACTCCAGTGTACATAGGGTTAAAACACAATCCCTGGGCTCCATACTCAGAACTCCTACCACGGAATTTCTCCCCAGTTTCTGATGCTGCCACCAGGATCATGATTTAAGCAGCAGTGAAGGACCTGAGTTCTGCTTCCCTTTATCTTGGACCAGGTTTGATGGTTCCTGCAACCTGAGCTTTATGGACCACAAGCGCCACGTCAGAAAGCACTGTCCTCACCACACCTGGACTAACTCATTCATAGAACCTAAGACAATCTGTCCTAGTTACTGCAAGGATTTGCAAGTAGTCTGATTTTACAGCCTACCTTTAGAAGGTTCAAACAAGAATGTAAACCACAGTTTTCTCCCGTGCTTTGATTTTAAGAGATTTCTAGGAACCATATTAAAAATGACATTTTGAATGCCATATCAGGTATCAAAGTTAAGCATGGGGCAAGGATAATAGTTCTATCATTTAAAGGTATATTTGTGTAATGGTAGCTTACATTCAGAAACTAAAAGAAAACAAAGAGATACTCTGCATATACAGTTATGCAGTAAAAATGTATTGGCGAGGAGGTCAGAAAAATATATAATAAAAGAAAATGAGATACTGTTCTCATTAAAATGTGCCATGCAAGTGCTGAAGCATAAATTGACTGACAAGCAATGGCTGTGGTTTAACACTGAGCTCTTAAAAGCTTGAGGATTTTTGAGCTCAGTTGGTTAATTGTGTCATCTTCCAAAATTGAAGAGGCCGTCCAATGGCTGTTGTCCTCAGGGGACAATATGCCGTATGTCTCCCCATTCATCCTCCATTACTCCTTTCTGTTTTGTGTCAGCACATCTCTGCTCAGCATCTCCCACCCTCAACCTGAGTCACAGCTCTCAGGGGCTGGTTGGGGAGCTCTTCTTTCCCTGTCTTTCTTCTAATTGCTTTCTTACTCACCTCTTTCACCTGCAGCCATTTCTCATCCCTCTTGGGTATTATGTAGAGAGGCCAGTCTTGATGATGATGCAGTGGCCACCTCTTACTCATCCTGCTGCAGCACTGCTGCATTCTGGAACTTTCCCTCAGCTCTGTGTTTCTCATGGAGCTGTTAATCAGAGAGCCCATTTCACCCTATGTCAACTCAGCCTGGCCACAGGCATATATGCCCACAGGAGTGGTCTCCCCTGGTTAAGATGAAAGGTCCCAAGTTGAGCACACAGCACGAGCAAGGTCATCAGAATAATCCTGCGGGATGTTATATCTGTCTCTAAAAGAAGGGCTCCCTCTTACATCCGAGGTAGCTGAGATAAGTTTGCACTGACAGCCATTCTCCTTCCTCTCCCACAAGAGAGAGAGGAGAATGCAACAATTCTGAGAGGAAAACCACAAAAAGGGGGATGGTGAAGAAGGGGGAGAGCCTGAGTGAGCCTCCCCTTCCCTTTCCTCATTTGAATTGAACTTCTGTCACAGGGTTAAAAGAAGGCTGCTCTGAACAGAAAATTGATAACCATTGAGAAGATGGCAGGGAACAAGTGAATCTTCCCTCCACCTGGGGTCTTTGCTCTGCTTGCCCTCATTTGTTGCTGAGCCTCTGTGTTCTCTCCTCCCTCTCTGCCGTTCCTGCTTCCTGTCTTCTTTCCTCCCTTTCTCCTTTTCTCCACCAGACTTATTTACCGGCACTCTGCGCCATGCTGATCTTTTCAAGAACCTCACAAACTACACAGCAGAACTTCTCAGACTCTGAAGTGAGGGATGAGACTGTATTTCCAAGTATTGCCAGGCAGATATTTTTATAGGAAACTATAAAAATGAACTACAAGATCATATACTTGCATGTTATCACAATATCAAAATAGTTCTCTAAGCACTTTCAAATTTTCTGCTTATCTCCGGGAGGACAAGTACAGCGTGTGGCCTGATACTGACCTGTGGCCCCCACTTGGAGTAGCATCCACAAAGGCAGGTATTGCTGTTTGAGTAGGATCGATACTTTCCTTTAGAATTTCACAATTTAAGGAATGTGGTTTGTATAAGCATAATGTGGAATTAAAACCCAGTCCTATTTCTGTCTTTCCATTATCTAATCCCCTAAAATAACTGGATTTTTAAAACATCCAATTTTAACAAAAAACAATATATGACTTATATACTTTAAAGTATACATTAAAGACTTCAAATTACATCAAGAAAGTAGGCACTCTGATACTCTCTAATCTAGTTGTCTATTCCTCAGTGGATTCTATATAAAATGGTCTATCTTGGCCTGATATAAAATTGTTTTTCTAATAAAGAGTTCCATCAAAAAGTGTGTCTAATAATTAAATCTTGGAAAATGTATGCATATAGTTTTATAAGTACACAGAAAGCACCAGGAAATTGCCCTAATTCAGAATATTTGATATGACTGGGAATATCTAAATCTTTTTTAAAAATGAAAAGAACTCAAAACTAAAAAGGTTGTTTTGGAGAGTATGAAAATGACGGGTTTGGAGAATCCTTATATCTTTCTTTTTATGTGATGAAAAATGGTTATGCATAATTCTGACTCTGGCATGCCTCATAAAATGCTTGATCTTTCTTTTTCCTAAGATCTCTAAAACTAAATCTTGTGGGCCTATTTCAAACATTAGTTTTCCTTTGAGTATTCAATCTTTATTATCATGCAGACAGTGTAAGAAAGGCAAGTAGAAACTTTACAAAAAAATTGTTCAATGCAGCACAAAAATACAATGTTAGGAGGAAGAAAAAAATATTCCTCTTCTCTCCTTTTTCTCTTAAAATCAGTATCATGTTTTTAACTAAAATTTGTACAAGTAGTTGAGAAGGAAATGAAGGGAATAGAACTTTTTCTGGTGTTTACATACACTGATGTTATTGGAAAAGGCAATGAACACAAAACTTAAGCACTAAATTGAATTTAAAAACACAAAATGTTAATTTTAAGCAAAGAAGGTTATTGTGTGGAACCAGGATACATCCTATCTAATTCAATTTTTACATACTAATAATCTTACTGATACTCTGGGTTTCATGTGTGCAAGGACAGGGTTAGGAAAATGCTTTGAGAAAACACTGTATACATTTACCTTGTACACATTTATATCTCCACTGTTCATTTTCTTTTACATAGTAATTTTCCACTTTAAATTATTGCTGGACAGTGATCTTATAAAAATAAGTCTCAATAAAAGAACATATGAATTTAAACAAAATAAATACAAATACCTGCATATATATTTTGAACCATATATCCTTCAGGGGCCTGTATACTACATTTAAAACCAATAAACCAACATGCCTTTGGTTTACCCTATAAAATACTTTGTATTGTTAATATTTCTAAGAATAATTTTTCAAACATCCCATTACCATTGAGAATGTCTGCATTTGTCTTCCTATGGATAAGTGTACCTGTGTATAGGAGTATTATTCTGCCATAAAGAATGATAAGTTTGACCAGACCCAGCCCAGCTGCTCTTGGAGACCTCCATCCACCCTGGGCGAGTCTGGGTAAGCACTGAAGAGGGTGCACAGTGACTTCCACTGCCTGCAAACGGCCTGCCCACCACTGGTCCTAGGGCTGATGCCTGAGGGAGCTCTACTCCCTTTGAGCAAGTCTGAGTAAGCGACAAAGAGGTCACGGAGGGACTTCCACTGCAGGCTAGCAGCCTTCAGTCATCGTGTCCAGACCAGAAGCACGGGGGACCTTTCCCCTGCTGGTGAGAGTCTGGACAAGGGCCGTGGAGATCGCGCAATGACTTCCACTACCTGTTAGTAGACTACCTGCCATTGGACTCAGGCCAGAAGCCTCATGGGAGCTCCATTCCTGTTTTCACAAGTCTTGGTAAGCACCACTTAGGTTGTTCAGTAACTTATAGTGCTCAACAGCACAATAGACATGAGAAAATATTCAAGAATCCAGACACTAATATCATCACCACAGGGGAATTCAGGGAAAAGGGAAATGGAGCAAAATGAAGCTCAGTCTCCAGGACTCTTTGAACTGGTTAAAAAAAAAAAAAAAACAAACAGATCTACTAAAATGGAAATCAGAACTAATCTCTGAGATGAAAACAGAGATGCTGTCCACAGTGAAGGACTTCATTGAAGAAGAGATCAGGAACATCATAGAACTTCAGATAAGAACAGCAATGGAACATTATAAAGAGCTTCAAGCAGAGGGCCAAATGATCAAAAATGAAAATGAAAGTATACAAAGTAGGATGAATGAAGCTAAAAACTGAACTTCAGACTGAGAAGACGGGCTCACAGCCAATGAACAGGAAAGGAATAACTTATGAAAAATGGCAAGGGACCATGAGAAATCAATCTAACAGCTCCTAGATGACTCAAAGAAGAATAACATAAGGCTGATTGGAGTAAGTGAAGAAGCAGGTGAGAGTGCAAAAGAATAAAAACTATTCACAGATATAATGGCAGAAAACTTCATAGGAAAAGGAAAAGAATTGGACATACAGATAAATGAGGTATATAGGACTCCAAAAGACTATGATATTGAAAAATCTACACTCAGCTGGGCATGGTGGCTCACACTTATAATTCCAGCACTCAGGAGGCAGAGACAGGAGGATTGCTGAGTTCGAGGCTTGCCTGAGCTACATAGTAAGCTGAGGGCCAGCCTGAACTACAAAGTGAGACCCTGTCTCAAAAAAAAAAAAAATCTACACTCAGGCATATGATTATCAAAGTTCCAGATATCCAACAAAAGCATGAAATACTAAAAGAAACTAGGGAAAAGAAAAAAAAAAACACATACAAAGGGAAGTGCATCAGAATCACAACAGACTTCTCAGTGCAAATGCTCAATGCAAGGAGAGTCTGGGGGGAAGTGTTCCAAGCATTGCAGGAAAACAACTTCCAACCTAGATTGATGTATCCTGCAAAACTATCTTTCAAAATTGATGGAGAAATAAGATGCTGCCATGATAAAAGACACCTGAAGAACTTCTCAGTTATAAAACCCACACTCTAAAACATTCTAAAGAATATCCTGGAGAAAAGCAATGAAAGTCACAAACTCATGAGACCTAGCAGAACGAATTCATTGAGCAAAACAAGAAACTGAATGGAAAGAGGAAAAACAAAGAATAAAAGAGCCAAGAATAGGATAACACCATGACAGGTACAAATCAGGCCATATCAGTCATAACCATTAATGTTAATGGCTTCAATGGGGCATTAGAAGACACAGACTGGCAGAATGGATTGAGAAACAAGATCCTACATATGCTGCATGCAAGAAACACACCTAATTCAGAAAGAAAGCCACAGACTGAAAGTAAAAGGAAGAAATACAATTCTCCATGTGACAGGAAACTGAAAAAAAGTAGAAGTGGTTATCCTATTTGCAGACGAAATAGATTTGAACCCAAAACTGATTAAAAGAGACAAAGGAGGGCATTACATCCTTGTACATGGAACAATCAAAGAGAGAGAAGACATTCATAATTAGGCACCAAATTCCAATGCACCCAACTATATAAAACAAATATTAATGGGTATGAAAACTCTGATAAGCACTAATACAATAACAGTAGAGGGCTTCAATACCCCACTGTCACAATTAGACAGAACAACTGGATAAGAAAAATCATTAATGAAATACTTGAACTGAACCAAATCTTTGAAGAAATGGACTTAATATATGCCTACAGAACAGTGTGGGGCGTGGTGGCTCACACCTGTCATCCCAGCACTTGGGAGGCAGAGACAGGAGGATTGCTGAGTTTGAGGCTTGCCTGGGCTACATAGTGAACTCAGGGCCAGCCTGAACTACAAAGCGAGACCCTGTCTCAAAAAAAAATATATATATATATATATATATGCCTACAGAGTATTTCATCTGACAAAATCAGAATACACATTCTTCTCAGCTGCCCATGGGTCATTCTCCAAAACAGACCACATACTAGTTCATAAAACATGCTTATGTGCAAAGGAATTGAAGTTATCCCCTGTATACTGTTAGACCATAATGCCTTGAAATTGGAGCTGAATAGCAAAAGAAATCCCAAGACCCTCACAAACACATGGAAATTGAATAATACTCTGTTGACCAACCAATCGGTCACAGAAGAAATCAGGAAAGAAACTGAACAGTTTTTACAATTAAATGATAATCCCAGTACAACTTACAGAAATTTATGGGATACAATGAAAGCAGTTCTATAAGGGAAATTCATAGCAGTAAATACCTCCACCAGGAAAATAGAGCAAGCTCAAATAAATGACCTAATGCTAAACCTCAAGCTACTAGAAGAAGAGGAGCAAGACAAGCCCAAAGCTCATACTAGGGAAGAAATTAATTCAATGGAGACTAAGGGAACAATACAAAAAAAAAAAAAAAACAACGAATCTAAGAGTTGGTTCTTCAAAAAGATTAACAAAATTGACAGACCCATTAGCCAACTTTATCAAAGGAAGGAAAAGGCTCAAATCTGTGCTATTAGGAATGGAAAAGGAGAAAATATCATTGATCCAATGGAAGTCCAGAGAATAATAAACTTGTACTTTGAAAATTCGTATTCCAATGAGATGGAAAATGTAGAAGAAATGGAAGGATTCCTACACAAATATGAACTTCCAAAGTGGAATGGAGGTATAATAATGTTGAACAACCCAATATTGATATGTGAAATGGAATGTATAATAAAAAACTTTATGACAAAGAAAAGTCCTGGTCCTGATGACTTTCCTGCTGAATTCTACAAAATTTTCAAAGACTAGTTAATACCACATTTCTCTTAACTGTTTAATGAAATTGAAGGGGAGCAATACTCCCAAAATAATTCCTTGAAGCAAACATTTCCTTGATTCCAAAAGGAGAAAAAGACCCAACCCAAAAAGAGAACCACAGGCCAATGTCCCTAATCAATATTGATGCAAAAATCCTCAACAAGATACTGGCAAACAGAATATAGAGAATTATCAAGAAGATCATACACCCTGAGCAAGTTGGATTAATCCCAGGGATGAAAGGATAGTTCAACATATGTAAATCTTAAACTTTATTCATTATATCAACAGATTCAAAGACAGAAACCATATGGTCATCTCAATAGATGCTGAGAAAGCATTTGATAAAATCTGGCACTCATTTATGATCAAAACCCTACAGAAAATTGGAATAGATGGACTGTATCTCAACCCAATAAAAGCTATTTATGAGAAACCAACAGCTAGCATCATCCTAAATCATCAAAACTGAAACCTTTCACACTAAGATCGGGAACAAGAAAGGATGTACACTGTCATCACTCCTGTTCAATATAGTGCTAGAAACATTAGCTACATCAATTATGCAAGAGAAAGAAATAATAGGAATAAAGATAGGAAAAGAAGAATTTAAACTGTCATTATTTGCTGATGACATGATACTCTATCTAGAGGATCCTAAAAACTCCATCAAACAACTGCAAGACTTAATCAACACATTTAGTAGTGTACCTGGATACAAGGTCAATGCTCATAAATCAATCACATTTTTATACACAAATAACAGACTAATAGAGAAAGAAATTGGGGACTCAGTCCCTTTTACAATACCATCCAGAAAAATGAAATATCTAATAGTCAATCTAACAAAGGAGGTAAAGGAACTTTACTCTGAAAACTACAACACTCTGAAAAAGGAGATTGAAGAGGATATCAGAAAATGGAAAGACATCCCTTGTTCCTTCAAAGGAAGAACCGAGATTGTCAAAATGGCTTTACTCCCACCACTACTATATGGATTCAATGCAATCCCGATTGAAATCCCAACCTCATATTTCACAGATCTAGAGAAAAGCACGCCAAAAATTCATCTGGAACCACAAGAGACCTAGAATAGCAAAAGCAATTCTATGAAACAAGGACATGGCCAGGGGTATCACTTTCTCCAACCTGGAACTTTACTACAAAGCCACTGTGATAAAAATGCCATGGTACTGGCAACAAAACAGACCTGAGGATCAGTGGAATAGATTAGAAGATCCAGGAACAACACCAGATACAATAAGCCACCTCATCTTTGATAAAGGTGCATCCTCAATGGAGGAAAGATAGCCTCTGTAACAAATGGTGCTGGAAAAAATTGGGCTTCAACCTGCCAGACTGAAGCCAGATCCATCTCTTTTACCATGTACTAAAGTAAGTCAACATGCATGAGAGACCTAAATATTAAAACAGAAACTCTAAACCTGCTGCCAAACAGGTTAGGTAAAACTCTTGGAGACACTGGCTTAGGGAAAGACTTTAATGAACAAAACCTCTATAGCATAAGAAGTATCAGAAGAAATCAACAAATGGGATCTCTTTCTATTAAAAAGTTTCTGCGCACAAAAGAAATCACTCGCAAGCAAAAACACATCCAACAATATGGGCTCTCTGAGTCTGGACACTTGATTTGATAATCAAGTTTTCCAGGTCTACTACAGGGCACAGCCTGCCTCCTGCCTTCCCAGCATTCCCTGAGATTCTTTGAGGCTTGTGTTGTAGGAGTTCAGCTAAAAATAGGAAGATTTTCTATATATTTCTATATAACAATAATCAATGTATACAATGAATGTTTTTCTCAGCTTCAAATAATACTATCTTCATTTTAGAAGTACTGTTAATTTGAAAAAATCAGAAGCTCTGTTCAATTAGATGGATATTATTAGTTTCCTAAGATCTTCCTACAAAAATGAAATTGAAAAGATAAAAATTAGGTGTATTTCTCAATCTTGTATCCTTTCCATAAACAGACTAAAAAAATGAATATGTTGAGAAGTATCAGTGCATTTTAATGAATAAAAGAACAAAACTTAGGTAAATTAGTCATTCATACTCTTAGTTTCCTGCATTTAATATGGGTGTAGACAAGTTTAGAATTGGTAGGAAAATATATATAATACTTGTAACATGGTACTATGTTCCTTCTAATGTCGCACTGTTTCTGGTACCAACTGTATGTTGACAAAATGATACAGTAGGCAAATATAAAGTTTGAACTAAAAGACCTTAGTTTCATTCTTTATAAATTATGTGGACATTGTAGAAATTAGTTGACCCTTGGGCAACTTTTCAGGCCCTTGGTAGATCATGATAACATTAAAGGAAGTAACAGTAAAAAATGTTTAGAACAGGGCTGAAGATTTAGCTCAGTGGTTCCAGTGCCTGCCTAGTAAGCGAAAGGTCCCTGGTTCAATCCCCAGTAACCACATACAATAATACTGGGCATGGTGACTCATGCCCACCAGCAATCAGTAGCACATACTACAATGCTGGGCGTGGTGGCTCATGCCTGTCATCCCAGCACTTGGGAGGCAGAGGCGGGAGGATTGCTGAGTTTGAGGCTTGCCTGGGCTACACAGTGAGCTCAGAGCCAGCCTGAACTACAAAATGAGACCCTGTCTCAAAACAATAACAACCAACAACAACAACAACAACAACAACAACAACAACAACAACAACAACAGAGTTTAGAACAGTGCTTCACCTGAATTAGGAACCCAGTAGATGTCAGTTTGCCTCCTTTCTGAAGGACATTCATGTTCCCCAAACTGAACGAGCCTGTAAGGCATGGGGAGGTACTTTAAACTGACACATTTCTCCAAGAGGAATGACCACTCCCAAATAAATCTTAAGACAAAACCAATAATGTGCATTGCTTCATTTGAACCAGTTTATTGAAGGTAACTCCAGAACCTGGGTAATGGAGATCCAAAGAAATGAAAATAAAATGTAATTAGCAGAGAAAGAAGGAAGAGTAAGTAGAGCAAGCGGGTTTTTAAGGGCAAACTATTAAACATTTGTCAAAAACCACAGAATGCACAACACTGAAATTGAGCCTTAATCTACTGAGGGACATTATGCTTCGGTGGGACCGTGGGTAGGTGGGAAATTTTGATGTCTGCCATTCTTTTACTGAGAACCTTAAAATATATTTAGGAAACTGGTAATAAAAGCCCTCCCTTTCAGTACTCACAAAATACTTCTGACAACAAATATATGAACAAATTCCCCAACTCTCTAGACACAATTGGGTTTGTTACAATTCAGTTACAACTGAAACCTCAGCTGGCACGTTCCCCACAGGCACAGGGCTCAATCTTTACAAGACTGCCTGCCCACCAAAGACAACACCTGCAAAGAGCGAATTTCCAGGTTACCTAGAACTGTTTAACTGGCTTACAAATCAGAAGTTATTATAACCCCCTTCTCAGCCTTGCTAATTTACCAGAACAACTCACAGAACTCAGGAAACCAATTTCCTTTTAATGGTTTACTACAAAGGATACAATTCAGAAACAGCCAACGGGAGGTGATGAACAGGAGAAAGTACTGCAGAATTAGAAGAGATAAATCCCCTTGTGTCTCTAAATGCACTCATCTCCAGGAGGATCAGAAGATCCAAGTGACTGACAGTCAGAAGTTCACCAAACCTGGTCTCTTAGGGGTTTTATGAAGACTTCATTTTGTACCATGGTTGATTCAGTCATCGACCACTGGCTGCTGAGTCTATCCCCAGACCCTCTGCATTCCTTGAAGGACAAGATTTGGGGCTGAGGGTTGTAGCTCTCAGAGCACACAGTGGTTTTCTGGTAACCAGCTCCTTTTCTGCTAGAGTCACCTCATTAGCATATATTCAGGTATGGCTGAATGGGGCCTAGTTTGAATAGCAAACGATGCTTTCATCACCCTATCACTCAGGAAGCTTCTAGTGTTTTGGAAATTCTGTGCTAGGAATGAGTATATATACATATTATATATATATACATATATATGTATATTAGTAAATAATTATTTATAATTATATACATAATTATATTTATATATTAGTAAATATAAGTATACCATCTGTACATTTTATCACTATGTCATGGAGCATAGGTAATTGATTTTATGATTTTAGAGGAAACAATGAGATTTGACAACAATAAGAAGATATTGGCAAAGTATTAAAATGGTACTTTTTCTAGTTTCTAATCCAGTACTCATCAGCTGACCCAACAAAGCATACTTAATACACACACACACACATTTCTACTTTATCAGCTCAACGTACATATAGCAAATGATGGAGTATGTGATTTATCATCTCTTTCTTCCCAAGATTTGCTATCTATTCCAGACTACTGTTCCCCAGGTCTCTGACAATGCACCAGATCTCGTCAAACCCAAATCTGTTTTCCATTCTTCATTAATCTCACTGGTCTCTCCCCCACGTCTTTTTTTAGTGCATAGTGGTTACCAAAATTAATGGGTTTGTTTTTGGCATATTTTTACATGCACATAACATACTTTAACCCTTCCCTTTCTTTTTCTCCACTCAGCCCTCCCCACTAAGTTCACATATTTTCTATGGAGGTTCAATGTGTATAATGCATCTTGATCATATTTGTGCCCCTTATTACCCAACCTTATACCCTCTCTTTCCCTCTTCTTCCATTCCTCTTGTCTAATAATAGTATAATGTGCAAGTGCGAAAATGTGCTGCTTTAATTAAGCACAAGGACATTTTAAGTTAGTGAAATAAGTATCAAAGAATGTTACTGTCAATAAGATGTTCTTCAAGAACATATTCATCAATCATGACATTTTTGCATGAAAGAAAACAAGCCATAAAAATCAAACAAATAATGGCATTTCTTTGGTCTTATTTTAATGGGCTTTTCTTTTATCCTTCCAATTTTCCCTTAAATCCATGTTGTTTCTTCTCTCTTCCTTGTGGAATGCCAGAAGACATTTAAATGATTTAAAGTTAATTCAAGATTACACTTTTTGACATATTATATTCAATTACTCTTCCCTCTTTTAATTTTTGGTATATTAAATTAATGCTAGACCATAGTTGCTTCTCTTGAGTTGGATAATTTAAATAAAACAGACAATATGTTGTTATAAAAATTAAAATTGAACAGAATGATCAATTATAGTTTTTTGTTTTGTTTTATTAAAAAATAAATAATAACTGAAAAAAGCTTAAAACACTACATTAAAAAAAATCTGCCATAACAATATCAGACCTGAAAAAATAATAGAAACTATTCCATTATTTTAAATTCTAGGTCAATAATAACTCTAGGTAATTTGGCAATACAGGAAACACTCAATAATACCTGGAAAATAAATTAGTAGAAAACAGTGAAAAAATATTTTTGAGAGACTGAGATTTATTGCTGAATGCACTTAAAACTAAATATCCTGTCTTAAATCTTTTGGTATGAAAGAATGAACCCTAAAACACTTAGGTATTTTTTTCAGACTTGTAGAACTATCACAGTTCCATCTCAATAGAGATCAAAGTTCATAGATTAAATGTATTATGACAAAATTACTGCAGTTTCCATTTTGATGACAATAACATGTCTGTTATTTCTAGTTTCCTTGAAAAGTATTAAGATCAAATTTAAGCATATTCATAGTGAAATAATCGCTCTTGAAAATTTAATGGTTAATCCAAAACCATTTAGTTAGAATAACAAGCCAAGGAAAGCATTAGCTATCAGTTATTTGGGCACGCTCACTGATAGTATGTGACTTCAAAAGATACCTATTAAAATGCAGGTGGCCAATTTTGGTGGAGTCACTCAGTGCTGAAGAGTTATCTTGTGTAACTCACCTGAAAGTCACATGCCATCTCAGCTATGCTCAGTGTTACATTAAAGCTGCCATGAAGACAATTATGTATCATTCTGAGGTAATTGAGAATATGCCACTTTCTCTTCACTTATCCTGGCTTTCTCTCTGCCTCACAGAATTTAGGATGTGCCCATGGCATTTCACTCTGGCAAACCCTGGGGTCTTACAGCAACACAAAGATGTAGACATTGCTTTGTTTTCTTTCAACAATCATGCAGAGAAAATGTACTTTAAAAATTAAGAGCACAGAGGACACCCAAAGAAGAGAAGCAACCTGATGTATAGAGTGAAAACCATTGCTCACCTTGGAAAATTTTATCTAGAATTTTTATCAGACTAGTAAACTTTCATTTAAGAAATAGACCAAAAATGCAAGTTTCATGAAAGAAAATATTAAAAACCAACTTAAATGAATGCAGTTATTCCCTGTTTGCATGGTAAAATATACCATTTATAAAATTGTATGACTTCCACTATATATATATATATATATATATATATATATAGTAACTGCACTTTATGGTTTAAAATAAGTTTTTCTTTGATTAAAAGGACATATTGTACAATTGTACAAAACTTTGTAATCAACCAGTAGGAGATAAATCAAGGCCTGTTTTCAAGAGGCTTTATTTTTTTCAATTTTTATTGTTTTGAAGACAAAAGATAGGCACTGTAAAAATGAAAACGTACTCATTATGGAGTAGCATACTGAGTTTGAATTAATAAAAGTCAAAATGAGTATGCACATACCATGGTTATAAATGGAAGGTATTTTAAAAATGTGAATGAGAATTTCCCTATCTACTTTTGCCCCCAGAGCATCTGCCATTACTTCACTATACTAACCATGCTACTGCTGTCTTGGAGAAGTTGGAACACAGAGAAGGGTGTATTTTATGTGTCAGGTTGAGTAGGCCACAATGCACAGATATATGGCAAAACATTATTCTGACTGAGTGGCTGTTTGGAATGAGATTAATACTTAAATCAGTAGATTGTTATGGGTTCAATATTTCCCACCACAACATGCATCTGCCCCATCCAATCCACTGAAAGCCTGACTACAACAAAAGACTGGCCTTTCTTAATCAAAGGGAATGTTCCAATATATTTTTGAATCCAAATAAAGACACTTAGAAATTTTAAAAAGTGAAATCACAGTGGGTTCTGCTGAAATCCAGATTACTGGTAATTAATCTGAGAGCCTGGACTTAAATATAATAGACAATTCAGAGGAAATGGTTAAGAAGTGCTAATGGTCACAGGGCAGGGCTAGGCAGGCCAGGATCCACTGAAGAGCAGTGGCCTAGAAGACAAGCTGCTCCTGCCCACATAAAATGAACAGAACAGAAACAGGAAGCCCACTCAGCCAGCCAGCCAGCACCCTGAGAGCCTGTTGACTGTTTTCTTCAGCAGTGAAGAAAATGTGAGATGTATCTTAACCAAAACTGCCCCAATCCCAGCACTTGTTTTTAAGAAATGAAAACTAGTGGAAAAATTCAAAAGAAGCAAAGCAACATGGCTTCTACTTGTATAGACTTGTATTGGATGCAGCTTGTAGCCCTAGGACAAAGGTGACATTTTTGGTGGTGGTGGTGGGACTGGGAACCCAGAGCCTTTGCACTGAATTACATTTCCAGCTTTTTTTGAGACATAGGCTAAGTTGCCCAGGCTGGACTCGAATTTGCAATCCTCTTGCCTCAGCCTCCCGAGTTGTGAAAAAATGGCCATGTGCTACCACATCTGGCAGAAAATGACCTTGAGGTTGGAGGAAGGAGGCTTTCTTGGCCAACTTGTTGAAGTACCCACTTCAACACAGGAGACCTGCTCGAGTTCCTGACTACTGAATTCTTCAATTTACTTCACTGCCTGAGCTGTCTCCCCCTTTCCACCTTGTCTGCCAGGACTCAGATTGCTTTCCTTCAGTTCTCTGAGCTGACACCTCTCATTATCCGTCTGTGTTCCTCAGACTGGAACTCAGTATGCTTCATTCCCCCTTCTTCTTGCTATCTTTGAAAGTCCTCAGGCCATTTCCTGCTGCTAAATCAAAAACACAGGAGGACACTGAGAGAGGCAGGGTACGAAATGTGATGGGCAGCTATTAAGCACCTTCTCAGACGACGACACCCAGAAGGTTCAGTGTCTCCACCATTCTTCCATTTCTACTGCAGTCGAGGTTCTTTAACACCCCCCTCTCTCTACTCTGCTAATTTCTCTTTCCAAAAATGGTATTGTTACAGCATATTACTGTATCCTAAAGAAAAGGCAACTCCTGCCAGCTGGAACTCACATTTCTACAGCTCTCCAGACAGGGAGAGATTAATCTTGAAGGGTTTTCTACCCAAGATAAGTCATTTCTACACACTGTTCTCAATGAACTATTTCAACTACTTGATCAATTACAATTCTTTAAAAATTATTATTATTTTGAGCATTACAGATGGAATTGAAGGCCCCTTACACGATAAGCAAGTGCTCTCTACCTATGAGCTGCACTGCCATTGTAATTGTTCAAGAATGGTCATTGTTCAAGAGCAGCCGTGGCAAACCTATGGCATGCGAGCCACAGCAGGCTGTTGGTCACTGAATGTCCTAAAAGGTTTACGGGCACTGCTTTAGGAGCTTTTTACTACCAATTTTGTTCTTCCCTGATTACATGTCTTGAAATTCCTACTGATTATGGATACCCATACCCTCACATAATTCCCAGCAACATCTCCCAAAGGACAGTTAGTGTTTAGAGAACTAAGTAAATCACCTGACTCTAGAGTCAACTTATTTCCCTCTGTCATGAAGACTGGGGACAGAAAGGAGCAAAGAGCTTGAGTATCACTTGGCTGTGTTTAGAGGTACTACTAATGCTAGTCAAACTTCGCATATCTGTGCAGCATCTGCCTGGGCTGTCAGACAACTGCTTCTTAACTTTTGTTCATAAGCTTTCACAATTCCCCTCCCGTGCTTAGTATTGACTCCACTTAATGTTCAAAGATGGTAATGCTTCAAAATGTTTGCTTGGCCAGAGCCAGTGATTCCTGCTCTGCCAGACTGAAAGCCACTGTACAAAGACTGACTTAGCAAAAGGATGTGTGGAGTACAGTGGTAAGAGCAGGCTGCCCAGTATCAATTCATGTTCTCCTGTGACTTCAGCAAAGTTCTCAACCTCACTGTGGCTCATTTTCCTCTTGTGCAAAATGACATCAATCGCAGGCTTGCTGAAGAGATTTAATAAGTTAGTGAACAGAAAATACCTAGATCTGGTATATGGTAAATAATCCATTAGTGTTGAACACTGTTACTGCCTTACAGTGCAGAATAATTATCATCCAGACACTGTTCTGATCAGGACTTTAGGTGACTCAGGAAGATGAGAGGCATCGATCCATCCAAATGATGGCTGAGAAAGCAGCTTTACAAGCCTAGTTGTAGCAGCCTCTTAACTGGGTTTCCCGATTCAGCCTTGCCACCTCTCCTCAGTTTTCTCCACTTTGGAGAAATCCAGCTACCTAACACACACTTGCCTGATCAAGACACCTCCAAGGTGAAGATGCTTCACTGGCTCTGAATTGACCTGAAGGGCAAATGTGAATACCCTACTGCTTGTCAAGTCTTTCCCAGTGAGGGCCCTGCTTGCTTTCCTGGACCCTCTCATTAGCTCTTTCTTGAACTCAGTGCTTGGGGATGCTGAATGCCTACATGTAACACATTCTCACCTGAAAGTCTCCACAATGCTCTTCTTTTTGTCTGAAACCCCCTATCATCTCCATCCCCACTCATACTTCCTCGACAGCTTCTCATAACTCAGGCTTAAAGTCACTTCTCTTGGTAGATCTTAACTATTTTGGTGTATCCCTTTCCCCTCATCCAAAGCACTATATTTGTCAATTAATTAATCAAGTTATTACTTAGCTGTTTTCTATGTTAAACTATACTTTTTTTTTGTCATTGTATCCCCAGCCTAGAACTATAGCTGTATGTAGCAAACATTCAGTAAACCCTAGAAGAAGAAAGGCACTTTGGATGGGCAAGACAGAATTGACCGTACAGGTGGAGGTAAAAATGGGCTGACTTCAGAGTTCCAATTAAAGAGCTTCCTCTACCCCCAGCCTCTGGAATCCTTTCCCCTCAGTTTCCTAGGAAATGTCACTTTTGTAACAGCCTCTTGCAACATTTACCTTTTTTTGTGATGGATAGCAAGAAGTATACAATGATTCATAAAAAGTTCATGACTGACTTAGAAGTGAGGAGATAAGATGAATAATGGTTCTTTGCTGTTTGGGGACAAAACACTGAAAATCTAACACCATTCTTTCTCAGTACCAACACGAACAAAAACATGTAAAACCTATAGCATTTTATGTGTAATGCTCAAAATTAATGTTGCCTACATTAAGAAAACATGTGCCAAAGAATACATGTGACAAGTCAAGGACAGAAATTTCCTGTGTAGTCTATGACTGTGAAAAGGAGATGTTTTTCACAGATCTTGAAATCTAGATGGTTTTATTACACCGAAGTATAGTTCCAGTAGAATACAGTAAAGATAATAGTATCCTGTGTATTCAACACAAGGAAAAATATGCTCTGATCTTTTTATTGGACTATATCTGTGAGTATACTCCACTTTGAAAGCATACTCTTCACAAATTTTAATTAGCCAAGTAAGACACAGATACAATTAGCTTCAGGGACAATAAAGATCTTTTGAAATGTGAAGTATAATGGGCAAAAAATCCAGGATTGGAAATTCACAATACTGGTAGCAATGTGAAGAGATAATTGCATTAAATAACAAAGCAAAAATTTGATGAATAGATGCTTCTTATAGCCAACTCTAATTAAAGTGAGTTTTGTATAGATACAATAATTTGCCAACACTCAGCTTGAAGGAGAGAGAGACAGACAGAAAGACAGAGACAGAGACGGTGACAGAGACACAGAGACAGAGGTCAATGACAACACAGACAATGTTATTATTTCCACTTATATTTTTAAAGGTTAAATAGGAACAAATGATAATTCTTCATATTCAATTTTCAGTGAATCCACAGGAGAGATTCTGACCAATCATTTTTAAGAAACAGTATTCTATTTCCCCATCTATATTATTTCCTTCAGTGGTTAACATTTGCCCAAAGTAAGAAAAGTTACCTCCCTAAGAATAACACATTACATAGGAAACTCTGGTTTTCTAGAGCTATTTGTTAAAAGTTACTTTCCAATTAATGATTTTTAGATATTCCTTTTTTTTGAGACAGGGTCTCGCTTTGTAGTTCAGGCTGGCTCTGAGCTCACTATGTAGTCCAGGCAAGCCTTGAACTCAGCAATCCTCCTGCCTCTGCCTCCCGAGTGCTGGAATTACAGGTGTGAGCCAACATACCAGGCTAGATATTCTAATTTTTGTTCAAATATAGGTTGTTTAAATTCAATGTTTTTTTTGTATGAAAGTAAAAGCATAAACACACTAAACTGCTTTTAATTACCAAGAATTAAATAGTATAAAGAGTGTGTGGTAAAGATACGCATAAAGATGGAAATATTAATGACTGACAACATTAATGGATAGGAATGTCTTCTCAGGTGCCTTAATTTTAAGAAGCAGTACTACTGTCTGTAACAAAATATCATCCTCCATGGGATATTTGAAAAAAAAAAAACTGTATCCATCAAAGTTGTCAAAGTTGGCTTTTTAAAAATATAGATGGATATTTATTCATTTATACATAACACATGGCACATAATATGTGTTGTAGATGATTAATAAATTCCTACTGAACAAATAAATCAATAATTAGGGAATGACTATGTTTTGGATGCTGTACATTCAAATAGAATAATGCGTTAAAATGTGATAATCTATTCAGTTTAAAAAAGAAAGAAAGAACAAAGAGAGAGAAAACCAAGTTCTGTGTCAGGCTTGAGCCAATATTTATTAATTTTAACCTGCTGGCAGTAAGGATAGGAAAATGGAGAGAAAATTAGTTATGCAAATTGTCAAAACCCTCTGGCCTACTCCAGGTAGATTTGTAATTATTCTAAATCACAGTGTTTAATTTTAAATTGATTAAATTAAATCCCATAAAAACTTAGAAATAACATTAAACTACTAAACCAATAAATGAGACAAGTTAATAACATTCATTGATAATCATCCTCCTCTACTTCCTATTAGATTTTGTTTCTTTTTTGAAGAAAAGCTTTTTCAATTAGCCCATATTTTCCCCAACAAGAAACCTTTTAAAACCAATAGAAGCAACTGTAATACTCTACATAGCAGAAGCTTCCTCTTAAGTGATGAAAAAAATTTTTGCATCAAAATTAAGTCATTAATGTTAAGAAAAAGAAATTCATTTATTCATAGTTTTTGTATGATAAATATGAAATTAATCCACACTGATATCTAAAATTATGTTTCATGGGTTTTGATTTGTGGAATTGGGGTGTTGCTTTCAAAAAGAAATAAACTTTGAAATTTCTTAAATGTAACTGAAATTCTAAAGCCAAGTTTGTCATTTACTCTGCTCCAAACTTAAAGAATCAATTTTCTTCCTTTATTTGATAAAATCTGTTAGTGGCCTTACTGTTTGTATATAATCAGCCAGGGTCTAAACTCTAAGTCACCAACAATTTGTTTTTGCAACATTTTCTTACATCTAATCGTCATTTCATACTTCTTTGGGAATTAATTAACTAATCAAGTCTGTGCTGAATATATCACAATGATTGCAAAAAGTAGCAGAGAACAACAGCTTTTCTATACAAGAGTTTATAATCAGATTTGGGGTGAGAATAATATGCTAATGTGAAACAATTAGCAAAAACTCATCAGAAAACATTACAAAACTAAATGGTACCTTATGAAGGTATAAATTATAATTATATATATTTAGAGAAATAAGATGATCTAGGAAACCAGGAAAAGTTATTGAATACATCAGATCTTAATAATCTTCATCAATTTGTGAGTTAGTAGATACAGACATATAGATGCAGATATATAATACCAAAATGGGTAAATTTTGCAGAATTGGTTCTTACACTGACTCCTTTTTCCAGTCAATGAAATTAAATTCAATTAGGAGAAATAAGTAACTACCCAAAGTTCTCACAGCTGATCAGTAAAAGACTAAGACTAAGTCTGGTAATTTCCTGAGTTCTTTCCCCATTGCAATAGTTTTTATGGAGTTGGGTAAACGTTAAACCTGGAAAACTTTGCTATGCTGGGTTACAGGCAAGGCTACTCAAGCAAAGGATGTAACATAAGGTATGGAAAAGCAATAATTTATCCCCTCTCACTCTGATAGTTACTGGGATCCTAACGTGTGTTAGACTCTGTGCTGCAAACCAACAGAAAGCAGAATGGTCATGGTCTCTGCTTCATGGAATTTGGACCCGAGGAGGTGAACATGAATTAAATAAATGTAATAGATATAAAAGTATAACCGGCACAGAGTGCTATAGAGAGTTCATGTTACAGTGAGAATACAGAAGAGCAAATTTAAACTAATAAGGCAAGTAAGGGAAGGCTTTAATGGAACAGAAATGTATTATACAAGACCATAGTTGATGTGGTGAAGACTGATTACCATAAGGGTGGTATAAGGAAGAACAGTGAAAGAGGGAAAGAAAGTGAAAATGAAATAGTTCTCCATTATTAAAATTGAACATATGTCTTTGAAGTTATGGTAAGAAACACTGTTGGTATTTATCTCAAGATGGTAAGATTTCAGGTGGTTTATGCTTCTACTTATGATTTTGTATATTTTTCAGTTCTTTTTATAATAATATTGTGTGCTTATATCATCTGGTTCAAGGGTATCTTAGTCCTTTTAGTTGCTCTAACAAAACTATAGACTGAGTAATTCAAAAGCAAGAGAAATATATTTTTCACAGTTCAGGATCAAGGTCCAAGTAGACTGAGTGTGTGACAAGGACCTGCTGCTCATAGTGGGCACCATCCTATGCTTCATGGCAGGAGGAACGTACAAGCTCCCCCAGCTGTCTTATCAGGGCAACATCTTTATGACTTAATTATCCCCAACACCCAGCTCCTAATATTGTCACCCCCCAGGGTGGGCATTAGCTTTCAATGTGCAAATTCTGGAGGTCACAAATATTCAGACTATAGCAATAAGGGGAAATACATTCCTTAAAAAATAAGTAATAATTTCAGGTTATGTATAATCTACACTTAAGAATTTTGAAATCTTAGAAAGGGTTACAGAGAAGAACAATTGTACCTTTCACCAAACTGATCATTCTTGAGAATAATGCGCAGCTCTCAAAGACACAAACCTACTCTTAGGTAGTTGTGGTTAGGGTTAAAAAACAATAAAATGTATTGATTCCTTCAATATGGGGGGTAAAACTGTCCTAGAAATGAGCACCATGTATTTCAAATAGATTGATGTTACACTTTCACTGAACTGATTTCACCCATTTGGTGGATTTTGGGAGATTTGAAAGAACATTACATTCACATGAATAAATAATTCATCTAGCTTCCTCAAAAGGTTATATTTATTTTCAACACTAATTGATTTTACCTAATTATTAGTAAATGTATCATGGATGATGAGAAAAGAGTTCAATTAAAATGAAGAAATGTCAAGGGCTGAGAATGCAGCTTAGTGTTATAGTGCTTGCTTGGCATGTACAAGGCCTGGGTTCAATTCCTGGTACTGCAAAGAAGGGATGGAGAGGAAGAGGAAGAGGGAAAGGGTAAGGAGAAGGGAGACAGAGAGGGAGAGAGACAGACAGATAGACAGAGACAGAGAGACAGAGACAGAGGCAGAGACAGACTGAGAAACAGAATCGGAGAGAAATTTCAAGCTCTTTATTGGGAAGAATAGATGACACCCTGAAAATAATTCTCTACATGTGCTTAAGCATATTAAAAATACTGAAAAAGTTTGAAAGCAAAGTCCATTAATACAAATGATTAAAGGAAATCATAAAACTCTGGAGAACAATGGGAAAAATAAAGCAAATACAAAGTGATAGAAAGGAGAGTGTTAAAATACAAAGTCTAAAAGTGGAAGATGAATTCCAGGTAGGATGAAGGGAGGAAAAATGTGCAAAGAATGGAAATAATGTCCACAGCAAAAAGAATAACATTTCTACAGCAGCAACTCCCACACGGTACAAGCCCCACATAATAGATATAAAAAGAGGAGAGATAAATGTAGCAATTAAAGTAATTACCTCTATACTGTACATCCAAATATATTCTACTCCTGGAGAGAATTAGCCCTCTTGTCATCAAGAAAGAAATATCTAAGGTGATTCTTTTAAAACTAGCCTTGAAATACGCTGATTTCTGTTATACAAGATAGCTAAAAATATGAAATTTTATTGAGATAACATGTCAAAAGGGTCTGGTAGACCTAGGAAACTTGCATATACTATCTGAGTAACTCTGGTCAAGTTTTTAATGTTCTGTTCAGAATGATTAATTGTATCCTATGAATAACAGAAATAATGATGATGATGATGTTGATGACCTTACTTAATTTTTATTGGAGATTCAAAAACTGATTCAGCCTAGTAGTCATTCAAAACTTAATTTCTGTATTGAGAAGTTACATATCTCACCTAGAAATTAAAATTTTTTAGAAATTATATATGAACTACTTTGACAAAATTTTGATTTTGCTACCATCTTTGTCAGACATACTTGGATCCAATTTATTTCTGAAATTATGACTAAGAACAAATCATTTTCATGTCACTTGAAAAAAACTTCCCTTAAAATTTCTTGTATTATAAATCTCTCAATTTTGCTAATCTTTTTTTTTTTTTTTTTTTTGAGACAGGGTCTCGCTTTGTAGTTCAGGCTGGCCCTGAGCTCACTATGTAGCCCAGGCAAGCTTGGAACTCAGCAATCCTCCTGTCTCTGCCTCCTGAGTGCTGGGATTTACAGGCGTGAAGCACCACGCCCCGGCACTGTGGTATGTGGTACTGATTGCTGGTGGGCGTGAGTCAACACGCCCAGCATTGTATGTGGTTACTGGGATCAAACTCAGGACCTTGCGCTTGCGGGGCAGGCGCCGGAACTACTGAGCTAAATCTCCGGCCCAATTTTGCTAATCTTAAATATAAAATGGAATTCTATTTGTTGGTTTCACACTCTTTCTCCAAAAAGAAATCCTCCAACCCAATCTACACTAAAGGTTGTGGAGTGATTATTTTGGAAAGAAATGATGCTGCTGCCAATAAAATCCCTTCACAGGATAGCAATAGTTTCACCTCTCAGGGAATAAAGTATGTGTTTTTCTTTTTCCTTTGTATTTTTGGGAACTAGGAGGAAAGATTCTCTATGAAAATATATGGGTCTAGGTAATTACTGAAGTGAAAAATACATTTGAAATAGGTAAACAATGAAATCTACTGGCCAATAACTAGATACTTGGTAAAAATAAGTGAGCCATGGTAAGAGTTACTACTTCAGTTTTCAACTTCTATAGAACAAATAATCTTTCTCCCAGCCATGTGCAGGATTCTAATTTTTAAATTATCAAAAAATAAAGATAATTTAACATGTGAGTACTGCCTAGAATATCTAAACTAAGTGATCATGCAGAAAAACTAAGGGAATAAAGACCTAGTGCTAAAAGGTTGGCAATCCCTGAGGATCCTAAGAGCTTACAGGTCCACAGAAAACATGGAAGTGGACTAAGAAGGCAGCTCATCCTCGTGGTTGAAGGATGGAAAGCAGAACTGCTGGGAACAGACACAATCAGATGGCTATGAAGGCTAGGGAAAGAAAGGTTCCAGGACCATGGACAGTTCAGTGGCCTAGGAAACCTGGTAAAATCAGGCCCCTCCTTGACTTCAGTCTTTTCCATGACAGATAATTTCAGATTTTTGTGATTGATCCCACACTCATTAGGGAAAAATCCTTTGTCCTTTTGGTGAACAGGATAATCTATGAAGTATAAAATGGTAAAGTGAGCCTCTGAGGCTGAGTAAGCACTTACTTGACCTGTAGGAGAATCATTTGCCTGTCCAGAATCTATTTTCTTTTATTCTGAACTGTATCCAAGGTCCATTTTACAAGATACATTGATTTGTTCACTGATATACATGAGATCAAGGCAGGTTTACACCATTCAAGGTGAGGATATTCCAGGGACTGTTGAAAAAGGAAAGAGGTCTGAGACTTTACCAATTTGGTAAAGCTGGTAGTAACAATGTGAACCTTGAGCTAGTAGACATCTAAATTTCTTGGTGACTGTGCCCAAGGGAATAGACAGAAGAGGGGGGAAATGACAGAAAATGGACTCTTGTTTAAGCAGCTGGCTCCAGTACACCTGAATCCTACTTCTGGATTTGTCTGAGGCATGAGGCAGACAGAAGTTTCCTTAAGTCAGCTTCACTAATATTTTTGTCACTCACTGCCACAGTATCATTACCTTTCTGTGACTTCTGCCAACTAGGGTCCAGGAAGAGTTGAGGAAAATCTACCTAAAGAATGTTATTCTTTTCTTTTGCAGCTTTGTGGTCCTCCTAATCCTTCCTCATCTGACATACAAAGCATCGTGAAAATCATGCTTCTCCCTTGAAAACAGTACATATCTGCAGGCCTTGATCTGCTCATTCCAGAACAGCTTTAAAACCTGGATATAGATCAATCCCCTGTCCACTCCCCAGAGCTAGGCTTTGGGCAGTGTTGCCCATGTCAGAGCTTGGACAGACAGCAAGGATCTAACTGCACTCTGCATTCTCTGTTAGTTCTCATGGCCAATTTGGGTCTTCATTGAACATCTGCAGCACTCTACAGTGAAAGCTCCTCAGACAGGGCTGAACTGGGAAAACTCGGGCCCAGCACATACAATCTGGCCACTCCATTTTAGCCTGACACATCATAGACTTTGAAGTTTACTTTACTGTCTGGACCTATACCCACATCACCTTCTTCTGATTCTTGCCTATGCACCTTTCAGTCACATCATACTCCTTTAGGAAGCACATGGGATTGTGGCCTAATCCAGACACAAGTCTTGACATTGCTAAGTCTTCAGATCTAGTAGAAGACAGTATAGGCTATGTTAGGTAAGAGGGGTCCCTCTTGTCTGCTGCTGGCATTGTGATGAGCTTTCTGTTCACAACATCATGCACACAAACTGGCCTTTGCTTCACAGCAACCTGTCACTTATTATGTGAGTATTGATCCTGCCTTCTTTTCCTACAGCTCACAGACTATGTCTATATAAGTCAAGTGATAAACAACTCAAGGGAGAAAGTGGCTTCTTCAGCTAACGTATCAAGTTTTTCTGGAGTTAGCTGTTATGAACAAATAAGGATGAACAACCTTTTCTATTTTAGAAGGAGCAAAACTTTCCCATCTGATACAAACCTTTTGATATCATTACTATCCTGTTATTGTAGGACTTTGACTTATCATTGTAACATATTAGAAAGACTTACCATGTAAATGTTCATATTCTGAATGGGTTTAAGAAGCAGAACTAAGAGGAAGTTTAGAGAGAAAAATTTCAGTTTAGGGTAGAAAAGAGTTTCTTAAATTTCCAGGACTATATGTTTTCAGTAGGTGGTGATATTTCTGTCAGTGTGGTATGCTTCAGTGATTTCACAAACACTGAGTTGAAGTCCCAATCCTCAGTACCCCCCAAATTATTTTAGGTTAGAGTAAAGAACATGTGATCAGAATCAGTCATCTATCCTTGGCCACAGGTCCACATCTCAAGGACCTAGGATGCTCTACTGTGTGTTCATTCTGTGACCCAGGAGCAAATCTCCGTCTGGTCTACCATTTGCTTTAGCCTGACCATCTGGAGCTCCAGAGTGCAGCGTGCAGGGAGAATTGAGTTTAGTCTCTGGAGGTTCTTTGTCCCTTGCCTCTGCTTTGATACACAGCACAGAGGTTTGTGCTAAAATTTTCATGTTTGTTTTTAATTCATGGAAAACTCAGATATGCTGGTGTTCTAATGAGCAAGCACACTTTTGATAAGCTCTGGAAAATTTTCCTTAACATAAGGGTCTTCTTTCTACTTATTCTTATTTTCTAATTGGCATGGTGGTACCAGTTTAAGAGCTACCAAACTGTAGACTTTATTTTTGCTAGTACTACTTATTTTTCAAACATAAATGTTAAGGCCTTTGAGTATTTTTTTCTAAATAGCAACTTACAAAAACTGAGGAAAATCTACTTTTAAAAATATTTAATGGAGCAAGAAGAGCTACATTAAGGCTAATTAAACTGACAAGTTAACAGTTCTTTCTTTCTTTTTTCCTCTTTGTTTTTCTCTCCCTCCTTCCTTCCTTCTTTCCTTCCCTTTCTTTTTTCTCTCTTTCTTTTGGTACAGTGATCAAACTGAGGACCTTGTGTTTGCCAGGAAGGCACAGTGCCACTGAGCTATATAAGTAGCCCAATAATTATTGTTTTAAGGCCAAAGAAGGATGAGGTATATTTGGCCCAGAAAGTAGACAGCATAAGCTTTCACAAAAAATCTCTGAAATTGTGAAAATTTTGTAAGATTTACATGACATCTTCCAGAATATTCTGAAATATTAGCTTATATCTACTTCCTTTATAGTGTGGGAAAGTGAAATTTTTCCGCACTTTTGTCCCTGCTAACAAAATCTCACACCTTTACCATCTCTTCCTTTGTCATGCCACCTGTTCCAAGCACCATCTACAGAAACAAGCCAGGCTTCTGTTTCTCTCTCAACCAATCTCTCTGTGCAGGAAAAAGTTCAGAACACCATTCCAAATGTTCAAACACGAAAAAGATCGATGTAAAGTATCAATTTTTAAAAATGATGCGAAGTTGGGCTTGTGATGCCATCATATTTCTCCTACATTCACTGAGATTTCTTTATACTTGCAAAGTCTCAACTTTGAATCAAATCTCTAGTGCACAGAGAAAGAGCACAAGTTCTGGCAAAACATTCACCATACTAGGAATCTAATCAAACAGCATCAAACAAGCAGGATGACTCATGGAATTCTCCTTCGGATGAGATTATTCTGAGTACTGGGCTCAAGACCATGATGCTACTGGCCTGACTGTGACTACAATTCACCAGGCTCTCTACTCAACACTGTGGGATGTCAGGCTGATAGCTTAGTTTTGAAAATGGAAGATAGGTATTGGGATGTAGGAAGAAAAGTTCAAATGAGAAGGGAACAAAGAAGGAAGAGGGGGAAGAGAAGGAAAGGAGTATTTTTAAAAAGGAAAAGAAAATTTTGTAAATGAGGAGGGGATGAAGAATTGAAGGAAATGGAGGGAAATGGGAAAAAAGAATTAAGATATTTACAGATAGAAATTCTCTGTGATCAAGGTGTATGTACATAAAAACATGCCAATAAAATTATTTTTAAAAATCCAAAATGTACCAGTAAAATCAATTTTAAAAACGTGCTGCTTCAAACCTCAAATACTTTCAACCTAGGTCATATTTGTGCACGGAAATCTTATGGGTGGTCTCAAATTTGTAAGCTCTTATCAGGTTAGATGTGCTCAGGTGTTTTTCTGATTGTTTTAATTGTTTTGTAGCTATGGGAAGATTGAAAAGATACAAGTACAAGGGATATATAAAAGATACAGGTAACTC
>PVIC010005883.1:0-56118 GCA_004025085.1 Thryonomys swinderianus
CATGTTTTTATTGAAGTGTCACAGCTAAGAAATACTAGGAAATACGTGTTTATATAATTTTCTGTCTGTGTATCGGTATGTCTATCTATATACACATATAAATATACAGATTTCTGCATCTCTTCATCTGTATATATGCAAATGTATCTTTATATATACTGTGTATTTATACATCTCTATTTAAATAAACATGAGTTTATTCTCACAGATCCCATTCCAAGGCAGCACGTGGAGTTGCGCCCCAGCCTCCTCTCCTGTTTCTTCCCACTCTCCTGACAGGGGGAAGCAGCCGCTTGGCGTCCACCGCGATCACCTCCCTGTCCGACTCCAGTGAGTGCGCCCCGCGAGCCCTGCAGTGCGCGGGGTAGACTCATCCCCACCCCACAGCTGCGCCCTGCTGCTTTCAGACCAGCCCTACGGCACCGTCCGACTTTGCTGAGACGGCTCCGGGCTTCCCGCTCGCCGCGCTCCCAGCGATCTTATCCACCAGGCACGTAAGGGCGTGCGCCACATCCCATCTTCTCGACATCTGGGATGGTTCATTTCACATCAGCAGCCGGGAAATACAGTGTAGACCATGTCCAGGGCCTTGGGTGGGTCACCTCAGTGCCACACAGAGTAGCTCCGTCACGCGGCTGCCACTTGGGAGCAAAGTCCCTCGCCTGCTTCAGAACCCTGGAGACGGCAGATCCGCCTTCCGTGTCCACGGCGCCACGCCTCCCAGGATGAGGTGTAGACGGAGGCACACTCGCGAGTCCTTTGCGTCTGGCTTTATCAATCAAAGCGCAGTTCGAATTTGCAGGTGCTTCTCCACACATCCCGTCAGACACCGCTCTCAGTACCATCCTCCCCGCCCTGCTTCTGAAAGTCCGAGGAGCAAAGACGTTCTGTGGCCTCACTAGAAGTGCACTCTCCCCTCGGCGATGGCAAGGTCCGCTTTCCTCTGGGCTCACTGAGCTGAAGCACTTGGACTTCGGTAAACGACGAGGACGGCATCTCTTCTTTACAGAACTTCTACCGTATTAAGCCCGCATCACAGAAAGAGCGAAAACATGAATGAACGCGGACGCGCTGTGTCAATGGGCCTGGCTACAAAGCGCCCGGGTTACACGGCGTTCTGGCTGGTGTGTGAAGATCAGGATGTCATCCGCGGACTCCGTAGAGACGGCCAGCCCCCCCCCCCCCCGGGCAGGCGGCAGGGTCGTCTGCGTCGCTGCGCCGAAGGAGAACGCGGGCGGGAAGGGCAGCGCTGGCCCCTTGTCCTGCTGGCCCCGTTCGAGCTGTGCATCTCCGCTCTGCCCGGGAGTCAACATCGGCTCCGTGGCCACGGCCTCGGGTCTGACGGGTCCCCCCACTGGCGTTCTTGCGATTCCAGCTTGTCGGTGGTGAGTTACAGAAATCTCCTCAAGCCTGGGAACTAATTTCTCCTGAAAAGCTTTCTCTGGGAAACCTGATTAGTACGGGGAAAAACTACCAGTCAGGGAAGAGTCAGGCTTCCCAGGAAAGGGACACCTTGGCTGGAGAACGAAGGGGACCAACAAGTACTTGGGAGAAATTACACAGAGCACGCAGGGCTGGAAATCTGTGCGAGCTACAAGAATTGCCCGTTGAGAGACACGTCGTAATTTTGTTTTTATCAGCACATGCTTGCAGTATGTAACGACTGCACTTCTGGGGAAGAGTCGCCACACATCTAGGAAGCGGCTTATTCTTTTCATGTCCTCTCCTCTGGCACTCCCCTCCCCCTCCATCTCGTGGTCTCCTTCCCATTTGCAAAATAGCCGTCTCCCTACCGGCTATCGCCTGTCCCTCGTTTTGCTCTTTAATTTATTACCACTTCAGGAAATGAGGGCCTGGGAAAAGCTGAAAGGACATTAGAAGAGGGACCAGAGAGGCTGGGCTGAGGCAGCCGGAGAGCCGTGCGGGCGTGCGCGGGCGCAGACGGGGAACCCCAGGCGCTGCAGTGCTGTGTCCTCGCCCCAGTCTGCACCAGCTCCCACCCGCACGCTACAGTGAACAACATGAACGTAAAGAGGAAACTCTGGAAGTTCGTGGTAATTTTGTACGCTGGCGTTGAAGCGAGCGTAGACATCACCCTGAAGCTCTGCTTCCTTGTGTAAACCCGCCGCTGCCTCCCCGAAGAGGGAGTTAACCCGGTGTGGGGACTTGGACTTTGCGAACATGTTTTTCTTCATGAAGAAAATAAATTTTAGAATGATAGTGATTTATAAAATAGACAAGGTATCATCGGTCACCTGTTTCTTCCCTGAAAGTGTCACTGGACTACTTCCCTCCGTCCGCATCATTCTGACGAGAGCTCCAGGAGCATTCACGTAGAGAAAGAATCAGTCTGGTACTTTTTTTTTTTTTTTTTTTTTTTTGCTTTTTGGAGACAGGGTCTCGCTTTGTAGTTCAGGCTGGCCCTGAGCTCACTATGGTGCCCAGGCAAGCCGCCGCGAACTCAGCAATCCTTCTGTCTCTGCCTCCCGTGTGCTGGCTGGGATTACAGGCGTAAGCCACCACGCCCAGCATTATATGTGGTAACCAGGGATCGAACTCAGGTCCTTGCGCTTGCAAGGCAGGCGCCGGAACCACTGAGCTAACCCTCCGGCCCGAGTCTGGTACTTTCTTTTTTAGTCCAAGTAGTAAACTTTCAACTTTCAATAAGAAATAGTCTTTGAAAAAGCTTTGAAATGTGAAAGGATTATAGTTGTTGACAGCAACTGAGCCACCTTTCCTTATTACTGCTCTTGGTATCTGCTTCTTGACTGAATCCAAACAGAGGACAGTGCTGTGGTCGGAGCCCCCTCCCCAACGTTACCCTCACAGTACACCTGCAGCTCCACCACGGAGACACCGTTGGTGTCACACCAACAAGTGGGGAAACTGAGGCCCACAAGCAGTGAATAACAGCCCGAACCCGCACATCTGCTAAGCAGTCAAGTGTTAGAAAGGACCTGGTCGATCAGCGTGCAAAACCTGTTTCTGTTCATCCATTTCCCAGGACTTCGACGTCAGCTCTGCACATCAACAAAGTTGTCCAGTTCCATGGCTTTGGGGCCCAGTAACAAACAGATAAGTTAGGAGTTTTGAAAAGGGAAGTTTCCATGTTATCCTTATTCTACTGTTCTTTTAATATGGGCAGAGTACTACTAATAAAAAGTTCTTTCCAAGTTTTAAAATAAATGAAACTTTAAATAAGTGTTATGATTCCTTTGGGCTTCAAACTTTGTCATTACAGGTAGTTTAATAATGAAACTTGAGATATATCATAGATGCATGTATTATTTAATTTTTCCATATCTGGATAAAAATCTCTGAATACAAATTTGTTTTTTTGAGACAGGGTCTCGCTTTGTAGTTCAGACTGGCCCTGAGCTCACTATATAACCCAGGCAAATCTTGAACTCAGCAGTCCTCCTGCTTCTACCTCCCAAATGCTGGGATTACAGGTGTGAATGACCATGCCCGGCATTGTGGTGTATGGTACTGATTGCTGGTGACCATAAGCCACCACACCCAGTATTGTTGTATGTGGTTACTGGGATTGAACCAGGGATTTTGCAATTGGTAGGCAGGCACTGGAAGCACTGAGCTAAATCTCTGGCCCTATACAAATATTATTTTAAAAGAAAAAATTACTATGGACCTATTAAAATGAAAATAGTATTGTAGGTGTCTGAGTGGGCAAAAAACATGTATTTTCAGCAGATGCATAATAAAATTGGAAAATGGATAGATATATGTTTAGGGATAGTTTTAGTGATTTTCTTTCAGTATTAGAATTTTACTCATCAGTCTTTTGAAAAGTTGTGCAGCCATTCTGTACACATGCATTATTCACTTAACCAGCACACTGAGACAGTTTCCAGATTTTTTCACTGGTATGAAAACAGCAACAGTGAATCCTTATATCTACTTCTTTTCCCATTTGTGAAATGAATTTATAGGATAAATTCTTATGTACTGTTCAGAAAAGAACAGATGGCCAGGTGTGGTGGCTAATGCCCGTAATCCCAGCACTTGGGAGGCAGAGACAGGAGGATTGCTGAGTTCCAGGCTTGCCTGGGCTATATAGTGAGCTCAGGGCCAGCCTGAGCTACAAAGTGAGACCCTGTCTCAAAAAAAAAAAAAAGAAAGAAAGAAAGAAAGAAAAGAATAGATGATGGGCTGAATCTACATCTAAAGACACATTTTTTAAAAATAAACCACTTATCTGTGAATAGAAAGTTGCTGGTGGGTGTGAGTCACCATGCCCAGTATTGTTGTATGTGGTCACCAGGATTGAATTGAAGAGGAAGCTAAAGTGCTTTCTCTTTCTGTAGTTTTCCCCCCTATTTGTAGCTATAGTTTATAACTGAATTTAAAGACCACAAGACACAACAAAACCACAGTGCATTGAGAAAGAGGATGTGATGCGTAGATTTTGCTTGTTTGTTTTTAATGTATACTGTGGATCCAGGATGACTTCAACTGTATTTAAGCTTTACCATTTCTTATCTATGTGACCTGGACACTTGACTGCCGCTCTCTGGGGCAGTTTTTCTCATGTGGGGTAGACTAACTACTATTTATAGGGCAGTTTTGATAACTGTATCAGAAAATGCATAGAAAGCCGGCAGAATGGCTCACACATAAAAAGCAGTCTGTAAACATTCACTGTTACTGTCTGTTTATTAGTTCTGTGAAGCTTTTGTGAATGTGACATCACTTTCAGGACCCAAATCTTCAACAATTCAATACAGTATGAATGATTTATTTATTCATTCATTCATATTTATCTGCCACATAACATGTCCTACACACCATTCTAGTCATTAGGAGAATATAAGCCTGTGGAAATGGTTTGTATTTAAATAATCATCAATATTCAAGATCAGAAAGAGTTCATGACTTTTTACTTTGACAAATACAGTGACTATCTACTGAAGCAGAATTTAGGATATGTTGTTATAACTCCAAATTACTTAGATCTTCATTCAATTTGATAGTTCTCTAAAAATGAAAGATGACACCCCAGTCTGTGGGTCAGTGGCCAGTGAAAATTTTTTTTCTCAGCTGCCTTATGCCATTTATCTTCATCAGGCACTAAAGAAACCCAGTTTCTGTTATTTAAAATATCACTGTAACTTTTATAGCCTGGCTCCCAGATTGCTGAAGAGTATGGTTTAATATTTATTTTATCATCCACGTAGAAAAATAATATGTGACAAGGTGTTTGAACCCTATGCTTTAACATATCTCCTTAAAAAATATCAGTTGACCAAAGATATCAACTGGTGGCACTGGTAGAGAAAGGGAGCTTACATTGTGTATTTCACCAGAGACACGCACAAGTGTTCTAAGAAACTATGAAATGTAGACTCAATTAGGATATATTTTTGGTGTACTGCTAAGCCTTGGAAAGCCTCTGTGACACATCAACAACAAACATATACACTGGGCATATATGTACACATATGACATCAGCTGTGGGATTAGTGGCAAGTAGCAATCTTCTTATTGTTATTTAAGCTAATGTGTATGTTTGGAGTATTAGTGATCAAAAGGTCCCTGGAATGATGTCATAACAAGGTAGTATGGATTCTTATTATGTGAAAAGCTGGATATTTACACAAAGAGGTCACCCACCAGCTGGCTACATATAAACTGAAGAAAAGCCAACAAACATCTTAAGACAGTTCTTACTCTTGATGTGTTATAGACTTTCAAGCCCAGCACAATTTTTTAAGACCTAGATATTGAGTAAGTTTTCTAAGTCAGCATAAATCTCTCAAAGCTTTTGTGTGGCTTGCTACATAAATTAGGCTGGAGATAATAGAACTATGTGTTTGTTTTCCTTTTGCATGGTAGTATTTAAAGATTAAATTTCAAAAAATGATGTCAACGTTTTACCTCCACGATTCAGAGAAAACATACTCAGATTGAATACAACAAATTTTGGATCATTCTCATATGTGTCCTATTTTTGTTCTGAAGATCTGAATACTTTTAATTAAGATTTGGGATGGAAATTCAATACAGCTGTTCAGATTATTAGTATTATTTAAAGAAGCACTTACCTGAAAAGTCTGCTCTACAACTGTACTTTCAGCCCTTGCTTGATTCCTTCATTTTTTTCTTCCTTTCAACCTTCTTCCTTATCTTCTCTCTTCTCTTCTCTTCCCTTCCCTTCAATCCTCTTGTTCCTTTTTCTCTTCTTTCTTCTTCCTTTCTTTTGTTCTTTATTTTATTCTTTTGTTCTTCCTTCATCTCTTTCTTCCTATCTTTTCTTTTCCTTATTCCTCCAGCCCTCTTTTCTCTATAACTTCTTTTTTTATAACTCTAGATTTAAATATCATGAAATACTATGTATCACTTATAGTAACAAAGCCATATTAAATTGTGAAAACAATTTCACTTCCATAGTACAATTTAATCTTTAGTTCAGCTTCTTTGATAGAGTGAAGATATATTATAAATTGAGTAAAAGAGTTATGGGGAAGAAAAGAGGAGCCAGAGAGGTAATATTGCAAGGTTATCCCTTAGAAAAGAGAAGACTCAACAATGAAAAAAAGATGGTGATGACTGATGAACACTGCATATTCAAACCTAAAAACAAGAGTCAAAATAGGCTAATATTCAAAATAGACTAATATTCAAAATCTAACATGAGATTTGTTAAACACTTGGTGGAAATACTACAAACTTTATTCATTCTGTGATGTCTTTATTAATTTTTCTGGCATTTTGATTTGTTCAGTTACTCTGGATCTCCAAGATTCATACAATCATATAAAATGTTTGTAGGGTTAAAAGGCACACGATGTTAGCATATGGAACTAGTCTTCTCAGAATTATTACAACACCACAAAAGAAGTCCCACACCAGCATAATCCATGAGCTCGGCTATCATGATGTTCATTGGTTTATTGATAGACTTTATTATCTGGTAGAATCTTTACATTTTACAGAGCAACAGAGGGATCCTGACATTTACAGTGAAGCTCCTCTGCTAAACATTTGGCTTTAATAAAGCAGAAGACCTGCTAGTTTAACTCTTTCCTGTCACCTTTATGGTCACCATCTGTCCAGTCGTTTAAGAGAGAAAAGCTGATGACTCCTTTGCAGCGCGGGGTAACGTAGCAGTGGGTAGAAGGGTAGGCACAGGCACTGCTGAGGAAGTGACTCGCTCAGTTAGTAACTGTGACACAGACACTCAGGCGGGGCCGCTAGAGCAGGTGCAACCCAGGGCTAAAATGTCCGCGCATGAGTGGGCTGGCAGCACCGCCTACAGGAATTAGGCTCCGCCTCCTCCTCCGCTCACTTCCTCCAACATCCACTTCTGCTTTGCTAATGAGCCAAAGGAATTCATGAAGCAAAATCTGATTTTTGAAAATAGCAAGTTTTCTATCCTGAGTGCTCAAGGCTGCTTTCCTACTGCTTTTTGTTCCCCATACAAGACACATGGTAGAGCAGGGATGGTGAAGCCTTGGCTTGTTTTTGAAGAATATACAGTAATTCTTTGGCAAATACAGGTTTCTAATATATGAGTCACTCACTCATAGGATTATGAGTGAAAGTTTCATTCTACATTTCTCAAAACAGAAGTAGCTCCATTTTTTATATTGTAAAAATATTTGGTGCTCAATGCATAAGTATCAGACAAATCTGATGAGAGGTTTTAGATGTAGGTTTGACAGCTGTGACTTGCTTGTTGGTATATGATCTTCTTGAATTCTAATTGTATCTGGACACATTGACAGTGTGGGTAAACAAAACTGATATTCTTTTTTATTATACCAAAAAGTGCATGACATGAAATTTACTATGTTAATTCTGAGGGTACAGTTTAGGTAAGTTTTCCCATTACTCTGAAAAAGACCTGTAGATCTGTTTTCATCCTGTGAAACTGCCCCCTACCCATTAAACAACTTCCATTAGCCCTCCCCGCCACCATTCTACTTTCTGTTTCCAGGTGTTTGATTACTTCACATACCTCATATCAGTGGAATCATCATGGTTATTTTTCTATTGATCTTATCTTCAAAAGTCATTCATTTTGTATCACATGACCGGGTTCCCTTCCTTTTAAAGGCTGAATAATATCTCGTTGTGTGTTCTCTCAATCCTCTGGTTGTTTAAAAGTGTGTTGTGGAATCTGCAAATTTCCTTCTGCCAATTGATGCTTAGCTTCATCCCACTGTGACCGGAAAAGATGCTCTGTGAAGTTTCCATCTTTCTAAGTTTGTTAAGATTTGCTTTGTGGTCTGTTGTGTGGACTGGCTTGGAGAGGGTCCCGCGCCCTTGAGGGGAGCTCATTGTCATGTGTGTTAGTTCAATGGATCGGTACTATTCAAGTCTCCTGTCTTCTCATTTATCTTATGTCTTGTTTTCTTAGGATCCTATTTCAATAAATCTATTTTGAACATCTTATGCTCTGAGTATAGTATTCTTTCAAACGAGGTTCTCACACGTAACAGAACAGCTAAGCTGATGTGACTTAAGCAAGCTAGAATTCAGTTCCTGAAATGTGGGGGATGGAGGAAAGCTTTTCGGGGCTGGTGTGGTATTTCATAGAACTGGGGGCCAGGTTACGTTACTTTGCCTTATATAATGTTTAATGATTTTTTTTTTTTTTTGAGGCTGGTGGTGGAGCTCGGGCCTTGGACCCTTGGCTCATCTTTTCTTATTGCTCTGGCAAGGATGGTACCCTTTTGTATCACCTCATCATCCAAAATGTATTTTCCGGTTGCAATGATATCTTCAAGCCAACAAGGAGAAGAGCAGGGAAAAGTCACGGTTCATCATCTCAATAAAGAAAAAGTTCTGGAATTTGTGCACACAGCTTCTCTTGAAGTTTAATTAGCTGCAACCCGATAATGTAGGTATACTTAGCTACCAGGGAAGGTGAGAAGACTCCTGCTAACCATGTGGCCAGCCCCATATCAAAGGCTTTCCTACTTGGAAGAGAGGAGATATGGATGCTGAAGGAGTCAGCAGTTTCTGTAACAAGAACAGACTGTATCAGTCACCAACTGCTGCGGTCGGTATTGTGCTTTTTTTTTTAATGGATATTCATATTGCCTAACATGTAGGCAACACTATAATTAAATTCCATAGCATAAATGTCTTTATAGTTGATGAGTTACCCAAGAAAATTCTGAGTAGCACAAGTGCTGAGTCAGAATCTTTCCATGAAAAATAAATTCACATATCATGATGCAGATCAGACATTAGAAAATAGCACAAGATTAAAAAACAACACTTTCCTTATGTATTCCTCAGCCCACTGCCCATGCAGATCTGCAAACGAACGTCCCAGTTGTGTTTGTTTTCATTCTATTTGTCCCTTATGACTAATATTATAGATTATGGATTTTCAGCTTTGACTATACACTTTAAGGATTTTAGAAATTGTTAAAAAGAAGTCAAAGACACAAAAGAACTAGGATTTCTCAAGCCCACACATACCATCTAAGATAGAATTTCTTAGGGTGGGACCTGGCTTTTGTGTTCTTTTTTGATGCTGTTTTAAAGCTTCATGTGTGAATCTCACAGGCAAATGCAACACTGAGTAGCTCAGTGTTAGAAGAGTGCTATTCAGGTTTTACTATTTATAAAGCATGGACAGATCCTGCTGAAATGTAGGTGCTATGCCAGGTCAAATGAAATTTGTTTTTTCCTAATGGGATGTCATTTTTTCTGGTTGCATATTAAAGCACTGGATAATACATTTTTTCTGTTTACTGGGTTGACAAAGTTAGACAAATCAAGGTTCTCCCTGATACAATGATGGAGATTTGTTCATGTTTAATCCATTCCCTGCCTCCTTTTAATATTTGTTGTATTTTAGCTTTTAGCCTTAATTTTGTTTTTATTTGTAACTTCAGATAATACAGCTACAATTCTGTTTTCCCACTAGTTTTGACAGCACATCCTGACACTTGTTGCCCTTAGAGATGATATAATTGGTGTCCTATTATTTTCTCCCATCATTCATCTCAGAAAAATTTTGTCCATGTTACTTTTCTTTGGTGCTTGTATCATCTAGGGAGTTGACATTTTTTTTCTCTTCTTCTATGACAGATAAACCCACCACACTCTGCCCTCAGGTTTTTCTCTTTCTTAAAGTATGAAACTAAAGAAAGTAAAAATTATTGTACAGTGTTATCTGTTAAAGCAAACCCAGGTATATTCAATATGAAGCAGTGGACTCAGTGTCAAGTGCCTGGTTTGTAGGTCCTTGAAAAGGATCTTGGCCAAGTCAAGAATATTGCTACCAGTTGGAAAGGGCAAACAGGTGCCTTAAAATCACAGTGTTTAGTTTGCCTCCTATTTGATCATTGTGTTAGTTACTTTTCTTTCCTTGCTGAGACAAAATGCACAACACTCAAAGTTAAAGATAAAAGAGGTAATTTAGCTTACAGTTTGTAGTGGTTTTAGTCCATCATCAGCTGGCTCCACAGCAGAGTGCACATGGCAGAGGGGTCTCCCAGAGAAAACACTATTCATGGCAATTGCAAAGTGCCAAAGTAACATCTTTCTGTTTCTGTCTTATTCAGATGGCTTAGGGCAGGTAACATGCTTTAGGGTTACCATGAATCAGTCACATAATCTAGGTTCAGCCACCTCTGAAAAAGAATGAGGCTTTGGGGGGGACTTCTAAACACATGCCATAACAATCATGATTTTCTACTTCAAGTCTCTCCCTTGAAGTTTCCATTGCTTTCCGCCTGTACTTCTGCTATTATTTGTCCTTCACTTTTCCCATATTGTAAGCCACACTAGCTTGTGGACAAGCCACCTTTGATCCCAGCACCCTTAGGACTGGATGTGCCCTGGGTCTGGGATCTTTCTTCCATTGTGTCTCTGCTGGGTAGAATCTGCTGTTCACCTCTTCCTGCAACTGGATAAGGGAGGGCTGTTGAGCCACATTCAGGTAGCTTCCTACATGACAACACATTTCTGGTTCCTGCACTTAGTGGTTATATCTCTGGCATTATGTTTTTAGAGTTTTCTAGATAGAGAATGATTTAACTATTTCCTCCCCCCCTTTAATGAGCTTTATGGTACATTTTAGGTATACATTATGATCACATTCATTATTGAGAATTTGTACTTGTACATAGTATATCTTAGAGCATTGGAAGTATAACATGAACATTTTCTTCCTTGAAGACTTGAGGATTTTTAAAAATTATACTGTTTTTGGGCCGGAGGGTTAGCTCAGTGGTTCCAGCGCCTGCCTCGCAAGCGCAAGGTCCTGAGTTCAATCCCCAGAAACCACATACAATGCTGGGCGTGGAGACTCACGCCCACCAGCAATCGACACCTCATACCACAATGCCGGGCGTGGTAGCTCACACCTGTAATCCCAGCACTCGGGAGGCAGGGACAGGAGGATTGCTGAGTTCGAGGCTTGCCTGGACTACATAGTGAGCTCAGGGCCAGCCTGAACTACAAAGCGAGACCCTGTCTCCAAAAAGAAAAAAAAAAAAATTATACTGTTTTGATTTCTCACTATAACAAGCTGGGTAGAGGCCTTTGTCTGTTCACTCAGAGGAAGGAAATATATTATAAACTGAAGATTCTTAGCTTTCTTTGGCTACAGTAAACTTTTTTATTATTTGCTTAAATATATCAACATTTCTTCATTGCTTTCTCTCTTTTTGAAGTATTGACTAGTTGAACAAGGCCCTCTGAGTTTATCTCTTCTATTTAACAGCTTTTGCTATGTTTATTTGTTTAGAAGTTTGGTATATTTCCATGATTTTGTTTTAAGCATGTCTACTGAATTTTTAGTTTTGACAGTTATATTTAATTCTTAGGACCATTTTCTTGTTGTTCTACCTTTGTTTAGTAAATGTGACTTTTCTTGGATATGTAAATAATGTTTATAAGAATGATTTTTAATTTCTTCATGTTTCCTAAACTCTTGTAGCTTCCCCCAAGGTTATTTTTCTATTTTTTAAGATTTGGCATTTCTCTTTTCATGCTACATCTCCCTACATGCTAGAAAGTTTTGTCTGTTATTAAGAAAGGAAAGATAGGTAGATGATGTGTGTGTTTCTGTTTTTACATAAGTAGACCTATTTCCCTAATGGTTCTCTTTCCTCCTAGAATTTTCTTCATGATCAGAATATACTGACTTGTAACTTTGATTTAGGGAGAGCAGACTGGGAGCTGATTGTTAGGCTGAAGGTTTGCAGTGTCTGAAATGAGAACGGTTTTCCTCTGAAGCACCAAGACATTTAGAAATTTTAGCTTTCCCCAGTTTCCTCAGCCCCTTTAAGAAGGCTCCATCATCTGTTTTGCCTAGGGACAAAATGCTGCCTGTCTGCTCAGAGTGTATACATTGCAGATCAGGCGCCTGTCTGGAAAAATCCTGGTATATTCAGACCCTAAGTAATCTGTTTTCAGTTCTATCTTTAATCCCCCCACCTCACTGGTGCCTACTTGGCTCTGCACACATGTCATGTTTGGAGTTCAAAGGGAGAGTCTCTGTCTTCTTTTCAGAGCTCTCAATCTAAGGCAGATTCTCTGTCTTCTTTTCAGAGCTCTCAATCTATGGTAAGCTGATGATTTCTCTCTCTTTTTCCTCTGTCAAATGCCTCCCATCTGCATCTTATATTGAAGGAATTTATGAGACTCACCCTCTAGGGATGCACACACCCTGCTCTGTGTTGTCTGCTTGGCCAGACATTTGCCCTTTTTCTCTTAGTCACTCCCTTCCATCCCTCTGCTCTGCTCCTGATCACAGGGAAGCAATGCCTGGCATGGACACTTCCTCACCACCTGGGCTCATACAGGTTCAGTCATTGGGAAGCATGGGTGAGATACTAGAGTGGGGGGAGAAGGGAGAAGGCAGATATTTCTCCTGCTCCTTTTCACCTTGGGAACTTCTGTGAATCCAGCAATATTGCTTCCATCTCACCCAATCCAACATCTTTGGATTCCAAGCTGCCCTAACTCCAGGGTTCCAGTTCCTCTCTGAGAAGCCCAGATCCTGTGCACTGTCAATAGTAACTTGTTGCTTTGTCCTTGCAGCCCCACTGCTGGCAGTGCAATGGATGTTGTTAACTTATCTGACAACAGTCCCAAAGAAAGAGGATTTGGTACAGTAACTATTTCTTAGAGGGATAAGGTTTTTTTTAGGCAGAATTAAAAGCACATACCATAGAGTTAAAGCCCTTCAGCAATAGGTATGGTATAATCTGGAGCAGAGAATATTTATGTGGATTTGGTGGTGGAATCTGTATACTTTGTGAATCCATAGAAAATTTGAGATCTTACAGAAGAAAAGCAATAGTCCACCAATGGGCACAAAGATACTGGTTCACTTAACAGGTGAAGGCATAGCCTAGCTTATAGGGAAAAGACAGAACTCAGTCTATTATACATATGTTATAATAATTGGTGGTGCAGGATGGATTTACTAAAAAAATTCTTTGAAACTTTTGAATCTGTTTCTCTTGAGGTTGGTTTTCTGTGCATTATCTTATCAGCTAAGCTAATTTAGAGACAGTATCTTTAAGGGATTTGGAGTGCGATGTGCCTGGAAGAAAAAAATATATATAAACAAGCTTAGAAACCACAGATAAGGAAAGTCTTAGGTAACTCTGAGTCTTGAAATCAAAGTCTTCTTAAAATTTTCAAGCATGACTTTCTTTGTCTCTTTCTTATCTATTTCTGTTTACTCTAGCTTAGCTCATAGTCCCACTCAAGACTTAGATCTCTTACTCCGAAGGAATGTAGAGGGGCTGAGGCTCTGTCTTCCTGGGTCTATTTCAGACTGAAATGGACAATGACTCTGGCAGCTAGGAATTAAAAAGTCTCACTTTAATGTAAAGGAGATATCAGTATATCAAATTCTGTTGTTCAAAGAATCGTCATGTCTTGGTAGTCTGGAAAGGAGGACAAAGACATCAGCAAGTCACTGATGCTTAAGTTTGATTTTATAATCATGCTAAACAGCCAAGAGTCAAAAATTAAAAGTAGAATACAGATGAATAGTGGCTCTGAAAAGTTGTCAAAATCAGATCAAATTAGGAAGTATTTGGCATAAGTCTTTTATCATTAATATTAGCCCCCTGTTTTTCCAGAAGGTTAACCCAAGTATAATAGTTGGAGTCTCAGAGTGTAGTCTCTTCCTTTATTTGTCAACAAAAAGTCCAATGTCCTATCTGCCTATCTACCTCAGTAAGGCTACTCAAGGATTTCCTTTGGGACTGCATGAGGAGCCTCATAGTCCTCTAGTTTGTTCTTTACCGACTGTGTCATTTTCCAGGGTAGGTCATGGTCTTGCCTAACCATGTGGCTTCTTTTGTAGGCACTGGGGAGATGTCTCTGTTTAGTGACTCTCCGTTTTGCGCTATGCCCACTGGTCAATTACTTTTCTTGGAAGGTTGTGAGACTCAGAATTTTAAGGCCTTTTTAAAGATGTCCTGTTATGTGCTGGGTTCTGACTGACCCTGAGAAGCAAGGGTAAAAATGTTGGTCATCGTCTTAATCCCATTGTGGTCCTTAGTTTTGGTCTTCAGCTTATGCTTCTAATAGTCTTTACTTTTAGGTTCCAAGTCTCAGATGTTGAATGATTTATAAAGATGTTGGGAGATCTAAAGAGCCAGATAAGTTAGCAACATCCATTTCTATTGCTGTCAGTAGGGCCACAGGGACAAAGGAATTTACTGAACTCCAAAAGATGTAGAGAAAGGGCTACTCTATATTATATATCTATCTTTGTAATTCACTGGCATTCCAGAGGAAATGGGGACCAAAAGACCGCCCTTGTGAATTGGAAACTAAAATTTTGTTGAAGTTTTTCATACATTTTACCAAATTGTTTCATAGAACATCTGTATCAAATTGTGTTTTCATTGAGGAAGATATGGTATCCATATCCTGACATTCTCAGAACATAGGTTTTGGTGCTTTAAAAAAAAAATCATTGTACCTAATCTTTGTATAGGGTCTAAGGGATTCAATAAAAATACAAGTTTTCTGGTTGGCTGGAAAGATGTCATATTTGTGTGCTACATGAGCAGCTAGAATTAATACTTAAGGAAAGAGAGCTCTCAGAGCTTGTCTGACTTCTACTTCAGGATGGTTGGGCAAGATATAGATGAGCCTTGAAACTCAAAAGTATGGGAAACATACAAAAGGCAGTTTTCCCAGTATTCACTTCCAGTATCTCAAAGGGAGGAATTACTGTGGCTCTCCAAAAAAAGTAAATCCCCAAATAGAGAAAGTCATTGCTGAAATCCAAATTATTAAAGCATGACTCAGAACAGAGCATGTCTGGACAAAGCGAATGAAAATCAGGGTCTAACATTCCTGCTTTCTAGCTTAATAATCCACTGGAAGAGTGGCCATTCAGAGTTTTCAACTGCAAAACTGAAATCAGCACCAGAATACTAGAAATAAGGGCCTTCTAAAGAAAGACACTGCCTTTCCTATGCCTTTTAGAACAATGTCATTGTTGCAACCTTTACTGAAATAAATGTGGAAGTAACAATCCGGCACCTTGACTAGCCACATCTGGCCATGACAGTCCATTTTATGATGACTTTGCCAAATACATCTTTTCAACATAATAGTTTTATCTTCATCACCTTATCAATTGCTAGCAGTCAATCTACCTTCCTCCCAAGTCCTCCTGGTATTTTCGTGCTCCTTCCCCTGTAGAGAGATAGTCATGCTTTATCATCAGCTCATTGACTGTGCTCAAAGCACATCATTTACCTTCTTCATCCTCAAGTTTTTCTTTAACCTGGAAACTGAGGCTAACTGACCCTAGAAATTGCGCTCAGCTCTGAGAAGGTGCTCTGACGACTGGGAGATAGGAGTTCTCAGGAAAGTCATTTAGCTAGGGCCTTTGTTCACAGAAGGTCTCAACTCTTGTCTTCTCAAAAGGTTGTTTTATTTATTTTATTTTTTATTTTTTTGAGACAAGGTCTTGCTTTGTAGTTCAGGCTGGTTCTGAGCTCACTATGTAGCCCAGGCAAACCTGGAACTCAGCAATCCTCCTGTCTCTGCCTCCCAAGTGCTGGAATTACAGGCATGAGCCACCACTCCCAGCACTGGGGTATGTGGTTACTGGGATCAAACTCAGGACCTTGCACTTACGAGGCAGGCGCTGGAACCACTGAGCTAAATCTCCGGCCCAGGTTGTTTTATTTTTTATGTGCTATAAAATGACCTTGATAAATTAAAATGTGCTGAAATTTTTGTTATGATTCTTAAACATTTTTTGTAATATTCAAGAAGACTAAAAAAAGTGGAAGCATCTCAGTCTGAGGGGGTTTGGACCTGCAGTTCTGTGAATCTGTCCATATCTCCTCCTGCTCCCCGTGATCTCTGGACAGGTTACTGTGGGGTGGAGGAGAGATTTGGTTTTATGAAGTGACAGATTGGTGTTCTGACTAAATGCAAATGTTTTGGTAACTGTTGGGGTGGAACCCAAAAATTCTGCCAAGTTAGGATTAGCACCAGTGCTACTTCCCTTTGCTGGAGATTCAGCCCACAATCACGGCTAAGAGAACTAAATGTCCCAATGATCTTTAACTGTAATAATCACCAGAAGTAGTTTTAAAAGCTTCCAAGAAAGAAAAAGCATCCTCAAGCATATAACTATTTTATCTTGTTTGTATTTGTAATTCTTCATCAAGGAGTATTTTTAATGATGAGTTAAAAGCCAAAGCCTCAATAAATCAGGCCAAGTCAGGTACAAAAAATGTCTCCAAGGCTTTCTATAAAGATTTCATTTCATTTTCTTCTTTCACATACATAGTTTCTTATCTAGTTAGTCAACATTTACTCTTGCACCCTTCAGAAACAAGATGTGACTCACAAATTATTTCAGAAAATAACTATCATTTTATACATCACAGATCATCAATATTTGCTATATATTTTAATTTATGAGGAATTTAAATTTAATCCAATTTGTTCCTTATTAAATATGAGCCATTGTAGTATGCAGCATGAATGAAGTGTTCTATGATTTACTTTTATTAAAAGAGAAATTCATTTTGGCACGCAAACTTGCTTTTTCAGGGGCACTGGAGTATCCTGCGGGAACTCTCCAGTAGGGGCAGAGAAGGTGCAGAGCCCAATATGAGAGACCTCTTCCATCTTGCCACTTTAACTGAAATCTGCTTTTCCCTCAGAGCTCTGTACTGTTCATTAAATGTGTTCCTCAGTCTAGCTCCCCAGAATGGCTGAGAGCAAAGATACTGGTGTCCTCTCTGCATCTTCCAGCATGAGTTTTGCTCTCTCATCTCAGCCCATGTCGATGCATGAGCTTGCCATCTCCGTACTCCAGGGAGTGTCTAAAAGTAAAGAGTGTCTGTGGGTGACAGATGACATTCCTGTTTTATGGACAACTGAGAAGCAAGGAGGGCTTTTCTTTTTACAAGTTTTAAGCAGATATCTGGAAATTATTGTCTTAAACCAACAAATGAAAACTGAAACCAAGGAAGAAATGATTAATTTAGATGATATTCTAAAGAAGAGGTATAAGGAAAAGCTGTTCAGTGTACTCCCAAGCAAAGGACATTGTAAAGGAATACACGGAGGGGAAGAGCTGGTCTGAAGCACAAGGGAGGACATTTGTCCATCCCGACCTTGACTTTGGCAGATTACATGTGAAGTCAAGTGAGCTAAGAAATGTGGGGGCTGCTGTCCTCGGGAAGGAAAGTCTCCTCAGGGGCTCAGCTGTGAACGCACTGCCTGTGTCGCATCTGCCCGACCTGCTGTAAAGAACTTTCACTTTTGAGAAAGAGGACTTGCAAAAAGAGGCTAAGGGGCTTGTGTGAAGCAGAGTGAGGCCAAGGAGATGCATGTTGAAACACCAAAATCAGGGACTGCAGTTCTACTGGTTGGCCCCAATGTGGCTCCATTGGCTCTGTGTGTGTGTGTGTGTGTGTGTGCGTGCGCGTGCACACACACGCAATGTGGGACTGTCCACCACTGGTATGCATTTACGTGCTGTTTGCAGTCTTTGGGGAAATGTCTTTGAATGGGAGTATGAAACGTTTGCCACTCCGGTTTCTGAGGTCTCATGACTGAGGTTGGTATGGAACTCATTGCTTTTGGCAACTATATCCTGGTGGGAGAGGGAGAGCGAGATTATCTCACAGACAGACAGAAAGGACGGCGAGTTTTACACCCACTGGCTTTTCAAACGCTCGCAGTGACGTCCGACCGGAGCTGAGTAATGCCTGGAGAAGCGCACTGCCAGCTCCTCAAGCTGTAATCTTTAACCCCTTGTAGGGCTTGGCCCAGCCTCACCATGACGTGGGAGGACAAGGAGGGAAACACAGGGGAGTCCTCCATGGAAAGAAAGAGGGCAGAAGGAAGGCAGCGTGGCTCGCTCCATTTTCCTGCCCTGGGAAGAACCATAAAAGTTCAAAAGAGGAGGAGCAGTCCCCTCGGATGCCAGCAGGCCGGCTCTCTGATGCTGTGCTCCGTCTTCCAAGATCCAATTGTGCTGATTGTGCAGAGTGTGGAGGAAGGAGAGAGTCACAGAGAAGCATTCTCCACAGACAAAGACCGCACAAAGCATGCTTTTTCCTTGAACATATTGCGAGGGTTTTAAAGGACAGATTCTGTACGATACAAATAATTCTTGAAAAATTAGATTGAACATTTTGCTTCCCATTTAAATGATCACCTCATGGTTTTAGACATGTTTTCTAGCAAACAACAATATCAAATGGGCCTTGGGTGTTTGAGCACGAGAACTTGCTGTAGTGGAAATCATAATGTTAATGTCTACACACTGAGAAGATACAGATGATCAAAGACTTCCGCTAATCCGGTGAAGCAAGTAAGTGAAATTGTGTTTTATTCACCACCTCATCTGTAGACACTTTAAAAATAGCAGTGTATTGTATGACATAGTATTTATTTAGTCTCCCTGTCCTGAACGTGCATATGGATTTACAGACCCCTCACAATAAACTCTGCTACCCTCAGGGGTCCAAGCGAGAACCACAGAGTGGGACAGGGTATGATTGATGATGATGAGAAGGGCCCAGGGCACATCTGCGAGGCCCTCCTTGCTTTCATCCTCTGGCCTCACACTTTCTTCCCGAAACTCGGCACTCTGCTGTGTTTACTGAAAATGTTTTCTGTATAAACGTTGACAAGTTAGTTATGACTTTCTGCAGCGGAAACATTTTTCATGCTAAAAAATGAGTTGGACCGCAAGTGGAGATTTGTACATCTGGGAGAGAAGTCTTTTAATCCAAGATTCACCAGGTCTCCCACTGAATGGAATAAGAGTTTATTTCTCAAGGTGGGAGGTGAATATGTGATTGTGTGCTGTGTGGCTCTTCATACTTCAGAGATATAAATATTTGATACAAGCTAAATCAAGGATTTTTTGCATCTCAGTTCCAGCTGTTTCTCTTTACACTGTGATCACAATAGGCCAAAAAAAAAAAAAAAAAAAAAAAAAAAAAAAAAAAAAAGAAAAGAAAAAGAAAGACCAACTGATAAAAAGCTGTTACTTGCTGCACAAAGCACAGCTAGACAACACTGCAAATTTCCTTTCTGAGTGTGTTTATCCTGCATAGGATGCAAAATGTGCTCGTGGACCTCAGACCAATGGCACTTTCTCCTCTGTCTGCCTCTGAGGTGAGAGCTGTGAGTTTCTCCTGGGTGGTTTCCTTGATCTTTCATGTGTATATTCTTAAAATGTTTCTCTCTTTTTATATCAGCCATATCTTCCTCTTAGTACAACTCTTTCACCAACTTGTCCATATTTGCTGTCTATATATAATCTCCTCAAGGTGAGTTTCAATCCATTCCACCCTGGCTTCTGCCCCCTGGTTTTGCTGGAAGAGGTCCTGCCACAGTCACAGAGCCCTATGTCCAGGACCAAAGTTCACTGCTTGGTTCCCAGAACACTGGCTCTCCCAGGGCTGGTGATGTATCGATCATCCATTCTCTAAATGTCTCGGTCACTTTGTTTCCCCATTCTCATTCTTTGCTGGACATATTTACTTCAAGAGCCCTTTTCTGGGTGTAAGGACTAGGACACTGGAGGAGAAAAGCTGAATGCTTGTCTTCATGAATTGACTTTCCCCAGTCAACAGAAAAGGAAAGTTACAGTTCCAATGAATGAATAAGTGGTATTTAGGGAATTGCAGTGTTAGAGAGGACATTGGGCAAAAACGCCTGCTTGGGGTTTGAAAGGTCAGAGACAACTTCCTGGTAGAGTGAAACTTCCTCCCAGACGTGTCAGAAAACTAGGAGTCAGCTAGAGGACGAGGGAGTTAGTGAGAAAAAACGTTTGACCCCAAACCTGAGTACACTGAAGGGGCTGAAGGCAGAAGGAGAGTGGAAAGAGCTGACGTCGGGCCCCGATCACATGCAGGGTATTTTGGGGAGAGAGGCAGACAAAGGGGAGAACAGACAAAGTGTCACTGGAGTGAGTCAGCATCATGTCACAACAGGGCCTGTGAGGTAAGTGAGAAGCCTGGCCTCCTTTAGAGAAGCAACGAAGAGCCTGTGAAGAGCGTGGAGATGGAGCAACTGAAGAGAGAGCTGACTCAGGGCATAGTCAAAGGAAGGAAGCCCTGCAGAGGGCTGGGCCACAGTAGCTAACGACACGCTGGTTCTGTGAAATAGCTCGTGCTGTTGTTTCTTTCCACGGAACTATGGGTGCTCTCTGCCCTCCGTGAGCACTGCTGTGGTGTGTTAGCAGAGGAAGAAATAGTTTGTGGTTACCAAGGAAGACATAGTAGAATTGGAGGATGGGTCAGGGACCAGAACCAGGGACCAGGCCTGATCACAGAGATTAAAGTCATTAACAAACAAGGTTCCCAGCGTGGGTGGCCAAGTATACACCAGAGCCATTCACTGGTCTGGAAAGCACCAGGTAACAAGAGTGGCTACACAGGGAAGGGAGATTAGGAACTCAGTTTGAGTTTGCTGATGGCTTTCCGAAACAGAGACACCTTTGGACAGCCACAAGCACCAGAGGTACCATCTCATCTACTTGCCTCTCAGAGGAGGAAACAACAGCGTGTCTCTCTCTCTCCAGGATCATTATCTGGATCATGTCTGAGTGACTCGCAAGAGTGGATGTGCAGAGAGAGAGTGCCACAGCCAGGGGAACTCACATCCCATGACAGACAGACGGACATCGCACCTCAAGGTCCACTGTCTGAAAGCTAAGGTGCCAAGGAATCTGTGGCAAGAATCACACACCCGGTGCTGCCAGCCAGGTGCCTTCTTGTCAAGCTCTCTGCAGGGTGTCTGGGAGCATCTGTCATCAGAGAGGCCAAGGCGAGTCTGGGCACAAGCGTGACCCTGCAATGGCTAATACTTGAGTTAGGGGTGCTTCTCTTTTCTCAGCATTTTGGTAAGAGCTTAGCAAGATAGTTTAGGTTTAGGCCAGCACATAAGACTGAGTGAAAATAATTCCAGATAGATGAGGCCTAAGAAAAAAACGAACTCTCCAATCTTATTTTGTTGGTGTGTTCATTGCCTTTTGTCCTTTGCAGCACATTATCGGCTGTGGAGGCACGGCCACTATGGTCCAGATTAGACAATATACTGAAAAGAATGTTTACAAAACAAGGAACTTTAGTCCAGTGACTTCTCAGTCGCCATAAAAACTATTGCATTTCTGTTTAATACCACAAACATTTCTATGATTCCTAGTTGAAGTATTGTACCTCACTGCTCTGTTTGAGAGAGAAAAACAAAATAATTCCACGTCTGAGGTCTAAGAGACCACCTTTCTTTTTCAACTTGAGTTTTCCAGCTCATATACCCACCATCCATCATGTGCCAAGTCCTACTGGTCCCCCACACCGCGGCCTTATACGGGAGCACAATCTGCCGGCTCAGAGGCTATTAATACAGCATTAGTGAAGTGCATTCCACTTCGGGAAGAATGTAAGGAATTCCCAGAAAAGTCGACTTCGTGTGTCTGTCTTGGTCATGTTAGTCATTGCTGGGATAAAACATACGACGTCTGAAAATTAAAGGAGGGGGTTGGGTGTTGGCTCACGGTTGGCAGAGGTTTCAGTGCAGTCAGTGGCTCCCAGACTGGTGCCAGAGGGAGCTGGGCTCCTGCCACGGTGCCGGGAAGCAGTGGGAGGGGAGGACGCGGGCAGCGCCGAGCCCTTCAGGTCACAGCCGGCATCCAGGCGGGGACTGGGCCTGGCCTCCTCACCGGCGAGCTCCCCCCCCCCCAGGAGCCGTCCAAAGCCACCTGGGAACCTGAGAGGCTGCGGGGGCTCCTCGACCTAAACCGTCCCGGTGCCTGCGGCGCAGAGCTTTCTTCAGCGTGAACAACCGCGGGAGCGGCTGCGCGGCTGAGGGCCGAGCGGGGCCCAGCTCTCGGCCAGCGGCGCACAGTCCACTTCCCAACAGGGCCTCGCTCGGCTGGGCCCACTCCCTTCGGCCGGGTCAGTCGGTTAGTCATCCTCCGCCCCGCCAGAGTGATTGAACCCAGTTCACAGGGCAGTGATTGTTCCTCTGCCCTCGGGGACCTGGTGACTGAGTCACAAGCACCAGTGTTCAGGGAGGAAACACAGGAGGCTTCCTTCTCCTTCTCTAGGCAGTTTTGGGCTCAGATGAAAGTGGCCACAGAGTCCCTCCAGCTGTCCCTCCCCTCAGAGCCACCTGGAACTACTGGCTGTGTTTTGGAGACTCCGCAGCTGAAGTTCAGGGAAAGAAGGACGTTTTCCAAGGTCACCTGGCACAGGGTTCAGAGCCCCAGTGTTTGGCTCTTGAGTCTGTCTTGGAATTGCTAGCTCTGTGCCCCCCAGGGTCATTCCCAGAGGATGGGGTCCTCCACCAGCCACACCAGCTCCTCTTCTATAGTCTTATATATTGAGGTGTCATGAAGCACTCCACAAAACGAGGGTCCCTTTTCAGAAACATCCTGAAGCTCCCGCCTTAGCTCTGTCATCTCGGTAGGGCGTGCAGGCTGGCTGCTGACCTCTGCACAGCGCACACACTGGAGCTGTGCACTTGGGACCTCTGCGGGGCAATAATCCTGAGGAATAATTGCCCATGAAGTCTACAGTCCTGTGTCAGTAACTCTGGGTTAGCTCAGCTCAGGCTTTAAACTGTTCACAAGAGAAGACAGAGCAGCTGGGAAAATGAAAGTCAAGGGCCTTTGGTATCAGCACACTTACTACTGGTTATTAAGGCAGGTTCCAGGGTGAGAGCCTGGGCAAATGTATCTTGTTAGTGGGGAACCTGGAAAAACTGCCACAGTGAGACCCACCGAAGAGCTCCACACAGACGTGGGCAGACAGGGTACTTTCTTTTTTTCCACAATGGGCTGGTATCATATAGCAGAAATAATCATAACAGTAACAGAAATAAAGAACATACCAGAAATGAAAGCAAAACAAGAGATGGCTCCAATTCACCCCAGAGTCTGAAGAGTGGCTTTAATAAGATGAAATTTAGGTCACTTTAGCCACTTAGTAATTTTTATAATTTTTTTCTACTCCCATTTTGCATTTGCAAGAATATCACAGTTTTCCATCTAGAAACAGCTGATTTCACAATTCAGAAAAGATGCTCTGAGAACTTACTGTGCAGCATGAAACACTGTCTGTTTAAAGCACCGCTGCTGTCTGAAAGACGAGGGAAGCCCAAAGGATGGTGATGTAACACACAGCACGACCTCGGAGAGCGCAGCCCATGGAATTTCTGACGGGATGCTGCTAGACCATGCTTCGGGATTTCTAAACCTCGAAAGGGAGAAGCTAAGGAATCTGCCACTTGCTGCTATGAGCAGTTTTCTATATCTCAGGCACCAGAGCAGACAGTATTCTCTTCTGGGAAAGCCAGCTCATTCTTCCTCTGAAAAATAAAACTTCTCTGTGCTTGGCGAAGAACTAGCAACCTGGATTCAGACACTGTCATCTCCAAGGACTGCTCTCTTCTTCAGCTATGGAAATCAGACGTGCTCTAAACAGAGTTTTCTTTCTCGGAAGACAGTTGTGGGGATGAAAGAAAGAAGAAGCCAAATGGAAACATTTCTCTTTCTTTATATGGATTTATGCTGTTTTACAATAGTGTTTTCTTGCTTACTGGGGAAACCCTCACCAAGCATGTAGATTAGTTCTTTCTCTATCTCTGGCATCTCTCCCTTTCTTTCTCTCTATGTCAACGTTGCCATATTCGTGTTATTGTCAGTTTGTCCATGGATATATCAGGATCTTAAAGTCAGAGAATCCCAAGTCTGCAGGGAAGTTGGCTGTGCCTGCAGATGACACTATACAAGGTCTAGGCGTGGTGGCTCACGCCTGTCATCTCAACGCTCTCGAGCCAGAGGCAGAGGCAGGAGGATTGCCAAGAGTTCAAGGCTTTCCTGGGCTATATAGTCAGCTGAGGACCAGCCTGAACTACAAAGCGAGACCCTGTCTCAAAAACAACTAAAAAAAAAAGTCCAAGACTGGGCTTGGTGGGGTATGCCAGAGACAATGCATGACAAGTAGCCACACTGATATGACAAGCTACCAGTCCATTTGCCTGCTGAAGTACATAGGCCAAGGCCAACCCTGAGGCACAGTGCATGCTTCCCTGGGTGAATTAAGCTAAACACCCAGGAAAGGGGCAGCTCCTGAGATATACACTGAAGGCCTAAGAAAGAGGCTTTAGGGTGAGAGAGGGATGTGCTTTTTGACCCCTGGGGCCTCACAATGACTGGACTGGGAGTGGAGGTGTGTGGTGAGATACGCATGCATACTGGGTTATGTGTTGACAGCCAATTCCCACGGTGCAGCTCCCCACGGGGCTGCCTGCAGTACAGTTAGGCCATGTCCTTGGCGTCCTTAGCATCATACCTGACTTTCCTTGTTCTCCTTATAGGGCTGTGGAATAAGGTGGAGACTGGAACAGCCATGCATTTCCCCACTGGAGTCACTGAGGAGCTGGATACAGAGTCAAGCGACAACCCGGTCTCTTCTGTGTGCTTGATGCCCACTGGGTGTGAAGCAACATGGTTGTGGCTCTAACAATTTGAAGGTGAGAGGGGGTGGTCAGTGGTCCACAGGTGCAGAGAAATCAAAGGTGTGGGCGGAGCACCGGCTGAATGGTCACCACTGAACAGGGCAGGTTTATAGACAGAAAGACCCACAGTCACCCGGGGTGGAGGCTGTGCCCTTGACTTTGTGTGGGGACAGTCAATATGACCTCTGTTGTTGAAATCAATATAACTTCTCAATATAACTGATAGGACTTGGGCACAAGTATTCCATGCAGCAATGTAAGATGAGAACAGTGCCAGCGCAGAGCGTCAGGTACCATCCTCTCAAACCGCATTTAGGAAAGGGTCTCTTCTATTAAAATTTCAGTGAGTCCAGCAGCAAATGACACCTTCTGCATTGATGCTCTCATGTTTCCTCTGATGCAAATTTTTAATCAGAAATGCATATTAAGCATCTACTATGTAATCAGTACGACTCTAACCAAACAGGCTGTTCTAATTGTGCTTGCAGTCTACTATGAAGAGAAGGTTAAGAAGCAAACACAGGTAACATAATAACAAGTGTAAGAATGACATGCGCCAGGCAGGGGAGGAGGGTGCCTTTTACACAGGGTGAAGGGCAGGCCCCTCAAGCGCATAGACTCTGGATGTCTGCGGGGCTGCACATTACAGCCAGGAAGGGCAGCACGTATGGAAACAAGAGGTGCCTGATTGCTGGCAGCACAGGAATCTCTTGAGTGTGGCTGGAGCAGAGAGATGGCGGGCGGGAGACACAGCCAGGGAGGGGAGCTCCTGCAGGTCATTTCCAAACCCTAGACACATGACAGAGATCATGGCTTTCACTTGAGCATGTGAAAGAAATGGGAGAATTTGGGGGAGATAATTTCGCTTCTGGCTCCTATGTGACATCTCAGGAAGAGTGAGGAGGCTGCTGCAGTGTCCAGGTGAAGCAGGATCTGACGCTGGTAAGAGAGAACTGATTCTGGGTGGTTTGGGCTGGAGATTTGTCAGTTGTGAGAGATACTGATGAATTAAAGACAACTTGATTGCCAAGGAATGCGCTGGCATCTACGGAATGAGAAAGGCTGCGGACGATCCTCAAGAGCGATGTGTGAGTGTTAGGTTTGTACCGCCTCTACTGGACATGTGAGGACAAAGGGCCAGGAGGCAGTTGGCATTTTTCAGTGTATACTTAACACTCCAGTCTATGTGAGCTCATTTGGAGGGCTGTACTAGTTAGTTCCTGGTGCATAACAAAACACCCGAGACTGGGAAGTTTAAGATGGGAAATTTATTTTCTTGCAGTCTGGCTGATTTAATTCCCAGTGATGAATGCCTGCTGTTTCGTAGAGGTTGCCCTGCTCCAGCACTTACATAGCAGAGAGGTGGAGCTCTGCTCTGTCCCTTGTACAGGTTGTGACCCCATCGTGCAGCTCTGTTCTCATGACGTCACCGGAGCCTAATTATTTCCTAGAATCTCCACCTCCAATGCTTGGATGAAGGAGCTGGGGCTTCAACATATGAAGTAGGGTTGAACAGAATTCAGTGCCCAGAAGAGCCAGAGTGTACATGAGAACATGTGCAGGCACAGAGCACTGCTTAGAGATTGGGACAATTGAAAGTAAAACTGTTAAAGAGGGAATTGCCGTGGAAACAGAAGAGAAGTGAAAAAGAGACTGGTGAACAAAACACATAGATTGTGACGTGAGGAAGATGGAGACTTGAGGGTGATACTGAATGCCATAACATGGAAGCCACGGTGACCGAGACAACAGAACGCTGGCAGAATGTATTCATGGTGATTGGATTGTGGTGGATTTCAAGAGAAAACAGGGAATGAACCTTGGCACAACTTACTTCAGACATGGTTTGGAGATTTCAAGATGTTCTAAACCTGAAATTATCCACTAATGATGCAGAATGATCACCTACACATAAATAAGTCCACTCAGGAAGAGCTGGGGTAAAAGGCCCACTTCTCACCAGGTGTCCAGTAAAGGTGTATCCCAGACCTCAGCGGAGAGCTGAGGCCAAGGGAGGGATGAGTGATGTATGGAAGGAGAGTTTGCAGCGTTTCAGTCAGTTACGACATAGGTCCCTGGCTGGGAGATGGAAAATGACTCTATAATTACACAAAGTAAGACAGGGCTTGGGATAACTGTATCCTCACAGTTGCTAGCACTGAAGCCAATAGAAAGCTGGGGCTTGAACCCAGGGCCTCACGAGTGCTGGGCAAGCACCCTATCAGCAAGCTATATTTCCAGTCACTATTTTTTCCTTAAGTTGAAATTAGCAATAAGGAACCCACTTCTTCAGTTTTACTCTGTTCAGGTCTTCATTTTTTCGGCACTGTCAGGCAAGTTTCAAGCTAATGCAGTTGACTGTGAGGCTCATGAAACAGGCATCTCCCTCTCTGAGCTTGAAGACCCCATGCTTTCGGAGGATCAGAGTGGGAATCATCCCCTGTCCCTGTAGTAGTGCGGTGCATGTAAAGCAGTCACAACCTGTTTGACTGGACTGTCTTACTTCTCTCACAAGTTTTCTCGGTTTTGGCATTTATAAAAGAAGGTGGGACGTGATGACCTCAATTAAGCATTTCTATGTCTAATTCCCAGATGCTGGGACACCATTTTGACTTCCCTACTTACAACCACACGAACTCGCGAAGGGAGCGGGAGGAGGCCCAGTGATGATGAACCTCCTATCTGTGATCCAGGTCTGAAGTGCTTTATCTGCCTGGGCGTTTCTGTTGCCTGGAGCAGAGTGGTCCCATGGAGCAGGTCTGCAGTCCAGTGAGTGGCATTTCCTGAGCTAACAGAGTCCTGTCTAATGGCCTCTGAGTGCTGGTCTCAGGAGCTGCGAGGCTTTTCACACACAAATCCGCAAATGCCCAATGAAACTTGGCCCCAAAGCCCCCTTGCACACACAGGGTCTAGAAGTCTACCTGGCAATTCAAACAAAACTGTGTTTGCCTCTCTTCACCTTCCTCTGCGCTCATACCCCTGGGTTTTTGTTAACATTTACAAAAGATATTTAAAACTTCACTTGAGCCACCTTGTAAAATGAAAGAGTACATTGTGCAGGCACCAAAGGTCCGCGCCAGTGCTTTTGTCAAAGTCGGGGTTCTGCACTGCGGCACTAATTGGAACCATGTGTCTAAAATGCAAGACAGGATTTTCAGCTGTTCTTTAATTAAGTGGAATAAACTCAGAACGAAACCTCGCGTTTCTCTTTAAGGCAAGGCTGCTGGAGCTGTTCTGTTAGCAGGCCTGATGGATGACTCTGAGCAGGGGCCCTGGCACCTGCGTCTGGGCTCCCGGGATGTGGGTCGTTGTTTTACTTAAAGAACTTTCAATGATTCTATTATGTTTCTCAGCCACACTCATAGGAGGACTGGTTGCAAATGTTTTTCAGATAAGGAGATGAAAGCAAGTGATAGAAAACCTAATTATTTTCAAGTGCACGGGAAGATTGACTCATGAATGATTTTTTTTTTATATTCTTACACAGTTACTGCAAAAATCATTAGGTAGGTGGAAAAAGTTCCTCCTCACGCAATGGCCCACTGAAATCTGTGGAGAAATAGCAGATGATATTATGCCTAATAGAAAATATTGTCTCAAATTTTTGCTGGATCTTGAAAACAAACTATAATTTGATTTTTTAAAGTGAGATTTTTGCCACTGTTTATATAGGAAAAGGGGATACTTCATCGTTAACTGTCCTGAGGTCAAACCCCCAGGGAATGAGAAGTTCACAGTGTGTGGTTTTAGGGTCTAAGCAGTCCTCTTTAATGATGCTTCATGGTACTCTCCATTCACTGAGTGGGACTGGGGTTCGGAGCTCTGTTCACTGTCTGCCCTTCAAGAACTGGATCAGCACCAGTACCTTAGTGAAAAGCACTGAAGTGCTAAGGAAGACATGTGCACAGTGCTTCCAACATCATGATGGCTTCCACCACCACAGAAAAGCCACAGCTGTAGTGCATTCAGGTGACAGTGAGCACAGTTCTCCAAAGGTGTCAACAGTAGTATGTATGTCTCAGGAAATGAAGGTGTCAAGGCAGCATTGAGTATGCTCAGGGAGGAGGGGTGATTCCACAGGAGGGTTGGAACATGCCCACAGTCACACCCAAAAGAAGGAGCTCTAGGAAGAGGCTCCCTCAGAGCTGGGCAGGCTTAGTGTCCTCTTCCAGGTTATTGGGCAAGTTTAATCCTCCCTGTGAAGTGGAGTCTGGAAATTTCCCAAACAGGTTAGAAATAGCATCTGGGAGTTGCATGGCCTGCAGAGAAAGGGGGAGACCTCTGAGTGAAAGTGCCCGTAGCCTCACATTGCCTTCACAGCTCCCTTTCAGAAGCACAGATAGAATCACATCACCTACTTATTTCCCTTAAGATCCACCTACAACTTTCACTTGGACTAACGTCTTGAGCCCAGTGCCAAAGTCAAGACACACCATGGGCAGCCATGGTCCTCCACTGCCAGGGGAACCGGGCTGCATCGCTTCCTGCCATGGTGTCTTGGCACAGCTGTGTGTACCCAGCACTGGCACCATGGCTACTTGGGAGCTCAGCTTCTCTCCCAAGAAGAGTGAGCAGGCTGGTTCTCTGTGCTCAGGAGAACCTTCGAGAACATCTATGTGTTGGTACCTTGGTCATCTGTGGACATAGCTGCCTGCTTCCTCCGTCCAGACATCCAAACACCTGCAAAGGCCACGGTGGCATCTTTGTTTCTGTATCTCCAGCACTTAGTGGAATGCCTGGGATGAAGTGTTCCACAAGTACCTCATGAATCAAATCACACTAAGATTTATGTCTTAAGTACAGTTGAGAATTTTATGTAAACTGAAGATCCTATGTCCTTGAAGGTAGCCGGAGTTTTGTTTTGCTTTGGGTATCAGGGGATCAAACTCAGACTTTGCACTTACAAGGCAGGCACTGGAACCACTGAGCTAAATCCCTGGCCCAGCTAGAGTTCAAATCTTGAAATAGATAAAATTATGCATGCAAAGAATGGAGAAAATAAAATATATTGAGTACTGTCACCCCAAACCTTTAGTTAACATTTCTAATTATTGGTAACAATGTATCAGAACCAGTGTATGCTCTTCTTTTCTTTATGCAGTTATGAAAATTAATGATATCCTATATGACATGAGGGGGCTATTATGGAAAAAGTCAAACTAAGAGAATACCCTTCAGAAAAGGTAGTATTATTTTTTTTCAAGATAGGGTCTGGCTTTGTAGTTCAGGCTGACTCTGAGCTCACTATGTAGTCCAGGCAAGCCCGGAACTCAGCAATCCTCTTGCCTCTGCCTACCAAGGCTGGGATTACAGGCGTGAGCCACTACACCTGGCTAGAAAAGGTAGTATTTTATGTATAATTACTCAAGAAAATACTAAAATTGTTACTAAATTCTACCCCTCTCAATTGTCCTCATTCTTGCAAAATATAAAATTTTTACTAGTTACACATAGTCTTTGGGTTATACATTGTTGCAAAGGAAAAGCTGTCTCCAAGACAGATATTCCTATTCTGTCAGACTCTAAATTTAAAGGGAAGAACACCAGTCATGGCCAGTATGGGAGAGTTCCAATTTTATCTTCAGGTGGATACTATGAGTAAATAAGTCAGTAAACAAATACACAATTATATTTAAAGCACAAGGTCAGACTTTTCTTTAACCTAAATAGCACTTGTACAGACCATGTTTGCCCTGGCATTTTCACTTCATTTCCTTTGATGAGAAACTTGCTGTTTCTGGCCAGTCCTATTCCTCCCTGAGATCATCCAGCGCTTTGAGTCAGGTCTTGCTCTGCCTGGAAGGGTGGTGACCTCAGAGGACACTGTATGTGTTACGGGGTGGGAACAGGGTATTGTTAATATGTGGCACTGGAGAAAAGGTGTTGAACAAAAGCACGCTGTCTGACTAGTTTATCACAACGAAGGATGAGAAAAGAACAAGTCAGCTCTGTGTGGAGAAAGCAAAGGAGAAAGGGCTGGAGATGGTTCAATGGGAACTCATGAGCAGGAAGACTTTCCAGGACAGAGTTAAGATAACACATCGAATGGAGTCTTCTTTTCTTTATGCAAACATACCTCTGTCACATCCACTTCAAGGAATGTTACTATTAACAGAAATTTGAGTGCTTTTTTGTCACAAGAATCCATCCTGTGGTTGGGTCTCCAAAGAGATGAGAAAGAATCAAATCAGGTTTGCTAAGATGCAAGCCAGGATACAAGCGCAGGAGTTAGAGAAGTGACTGTGAAGATACATCCTGCAGAAGTTCATAGAAGTTTTTGGAATAGCATCTGATTTAGGCAAGATGAAAGGGAAAGATTTTATTGATTAAATACCAAAAAAGGCCCAGGGAGCTGGGAACCTGGTTTTCTATAATTTCATGCTAATCCATCCTGTGCTGATTTTCTGATGAAATGGTAATAGTCTGTACCTGCCGTGTACCTCACATGTGGACTCACCTTACACCTCCCGGTCAGTGTCAAGAAGGCTCAAATTCAGAAAAGCTAAGCTACTCCAGTTATAGTTACCAGTTGACAGAAACAGGGTAAGATCTCAGCTTCCCCCGGTGCCTCCATCCTCATCTCTATTCTGTTTGTTTTGTTACCAGGTTACGGACTAATGACAACTGATTTCGTTCCACGTAATATGCTAAAATTTACTACCCACATTGCAAAACTGCCTGTTTTTCTATACAGATGACTGCACTGTCATGAATTGTGAAGTACTGCTAAACGACAACCTTCCCGGATCTCACTGGCTTTGCGTAGCTTATTGTGAGCCGGTAAGGACAGTTGGACATGGTTCTGCTCTTCCACATGGGCAGAGATGGACAGCCCTCTGGAGGTTCCAGCATGGTGGCCTTGGCTCTGGCTTGAAGACTAGATTCATTTCTAGCCTACAGGTTATCAGAGATTAGAGTCTGGGGAGCAGCTGCTGCCTGGCACATACTCCCTCCTGGTAGAGAGTACATTCTACCAGAGAACAAGCTGAGCAGGAATCAGCTCCTTTCTCCTCAGCTCAGACCTGTTCATTCATCCACGCTTACTGGCCAAAGCCAATCGACAAATAAGATAGTGCATTATTAGATGATTACTGAGAACAATTAAATCTCCCTTGCAGCCCAGTTGCTTCTCTTATGAACTGAGACCCTCAAATAATTATACCTCCTTTGAAAAGACAACCAGCATTTTCCCCCGGTCTTATTCAATAGAAGCCCCTGGAAAGTTTCACAAGCTCAAATTCCTTAAAATGTTTGCAAAAGCGTTAATGACGAAGTCATTGTCTCTGGACACACTTTGTCATTACTGCCATTTCATCCTAAGAGAGTGCCCACAGTTCTGTGATTCTGCTACTTGATCTCCCATGAGAAGTAATAGAGAAAACACTACCCCAAAAACAGTTTGGTCTATTTCACATATGTTTATTTAACTGGCTGTGCTGTTTTCAGGATCACAACTGACTTGGAGACATGTCTTGGTCAACAGTGTGTCAAAACCAGTGTATGTTTCACTCGCTGGGCATTTGGCTACCAAACCTGCTCTTGCCCTTTAGTAAGAACATTTAATATCTCTGCTCTCTTGCAGAAACAAGAGCATTTGGGGACAGGTTCTCTGTAAGATTGTGAGATGAAAATTTAGGATTGAAGGCCTCCAAACAATGGAAGAGAACTCAACCTATAAACAAGAAAATGCATGTAGCAATTTGTACAAACAGAGAAGTAAATCTGACACAGAAAACAATGGTGAATAAGGAAAGAATGGATTTATGAAAGGAAGAAATGCATCAATATCATGTGGAGAGGATTTTATGTTGAGCAGACAAAAAAAAAAATTAGAGAGCCAGAAAGAGAGTGATTGGTTAGTTAATGAAAAAAATTACAAGATGTATTTTTCAAGGTACCTTTTCTAAGAAGGACACAGAGAAAATCACTTTAGGTTACATCACAGAGTGCTTACAAATGAAATCTGCTCTTCTGAAAAGCATTTATTAGAAGCTGTCATATTCAGCAGTGAAAAATTTTAAGTTCAGACAATAGCTACCACTGGATTAATGCACAGCTCTTTTACGATGGTATCACTCTGCCTTACAAAGTTGTTACAGTGAGTACAGCAATTAACCACTTCCTTTCTAGGATTCCTAACTCACAAGTGAGCTCGTGAGGCTGTGGTTGGATTCAGATGTCAGCTACTGACTCGCACCTGATGGGCTATGTAAGTCGTAAGGAGTGTAAGAAAGACACAAACATGCAAAGATGATGATGGTTTTTGTTCAGGGCAATGTCTAGTAGGAGGCCCCTAGATGCACCTTCCTTTCTGGTTCCAGACACCCAGGAAGGGCCTGTTTTCTGGCGGCCCTGTCTGCACAGCCCGATTCTTTCCAGGTCTTCATCGCACAGCATAGCTTTCGGTTTGGATCTTTGGGACCTTTCACCAGCACCGCCCTTTCCACACCTTCCAATGTCCTCCTTTGCTCTGACTGAATCCCAGTCAGAGGTTCCAGCATTAATGCCATGTCTACCCAGCAGCTCTCACCTAATCTGAGACAAACAGATCTGCAGGTCGCTTGGCAGCCCCTCCCAAATCCCTCCAACACCCAGCAGAATCCTTTCCGTGGATTCTCCCTGTAGCTGGCAGCTGGCCATTTTGTTCTGCTCTTTATTCCGCAGGTCTTGCCACTCCTTGTGTCACAGTTACTGACAGTGGTTTCATCACCCAGTCCCCACGCAGATCCTTCCTGTGAGTTTCACTTCTTAGAACACAGTAAGCAACAGAGCACTCATCTACATCTTCCTCTACCAAGCCTCACACCCAGAGATTAGCACATACGTTGCCAAATGGATGGATTGATCCTTTAATTTTCCACATGGCTCAGGTCTGTATTTTGTGCACAACTAATCTTGCAAAACATTTGTTAAATCAAAATTACCCAATAAAGAGTTGTTTGGCTCAAAAACACAAGAAGTCCTGTGTTTTATAAATTTAAGTTACAGGGTACTAAGTGCAATTTTTTCTAAAATAGCTTCCTGACCTTTTAAAACCCATAAAGAAGACATCTCCTCAGAGAAGGACTTTTTCTTCCATGAACTTCACTAATGAGGCCTAATGCTACCGTCTGCAGCCAGGGTGAAGAAGTACACACGTTAAGATGAGAAAAACTTTGGAAATGTAATCTGCTTATCTTGGGGGTCAGGATACTTAGGGTCAAAACAGTGACCACCCTTTACCTTTCCATGTTCTTGTGCAACAATGTGTCTTTAGTATAGATTGTGGAAAATGTGAAGAGAGATGGGATGTGGAAGGCATGGTGTGGACACCTCCCCACCATGTCCACAGATGTCTGTCCACATGAGGCAGAAAAGAGAAAACTGTCTCTATTTCTCCAACTAGAAACAGACAAGGAGCCCGTGGTTACAGGCTCACTGTTCCTTTTCTGACAAGTTGAATTAATCTGAGAACCTAACAATGGTTGAAAGATCTATTGCCCAGAGAAATAAAATCACAATTTTTAAAATACTAGGCACTTTCTGATTCTATTGCTATAATTATTTTGGAAATATTTTTTCCTGTCTCACCAGTAAGTTTCTTTTTTATTGTACACATGCATGCATGTGCACATGTACACACACACACACACACAGAGTTACATCCTCACTTTAGTTAGCTGTGATCTCTTTCATGTACAGAACCTCTTGGAAAAATCCAAGATAAGGCTTGGAATATAGTAAGTTCAATATTATAGTGCAGTTCCAAAGTGACTAACTATAATTTTTTATTTTATATCATGATTTATATTGCACGTTTATATTTAAAAATTTTCCCCTTACATAAAAGCTGTCAAGTAAATTAAAATATAGCAAAACCTCTATTCACTTAGAAGATTTTCCTATCCTATTGATTTAGTTAAATCCTGCTCTCAGCATAAAGAATAATTTGTAATTTCCTCTCTAGTCAAATATATGAGAATACATATACTTGTATATTTCATTTTAATTAGTCACAAAGAATATTTGGGCAACTATTTCTTTGTAACAAAACACCCAGCCAAACTTCAGGGTTTTTTAAAATTTCTTTTCAAAAAGACTTAGCTACTCTCTATAAAAACATTTGAATGCCTATTATGTCTTCGCTGTAAATTACCGAGCAAACATCAAGCTTCTAGGAACCGAGCTACGCTCTTGGTATTCAAGCTACAGAGAGGTAAATTAGGTGGGCCCATCTCTGAATCGACGGGGCTTCTGAGAAAGACAGAAACAGGGAGAGAAGGGGATCCCACAGTAACAAGCATGTAGGAAATACCCTAGTGGGCGGAAGGAAGCATGACCACAAATGGGCAGGGGCGGGCACAAGGTGCTCTGAGACCGCGACACTTTGCTCTGAGTTTGAACGGTGAGCAGACACCAGGTGTGCACAAAGGCTGCTCTGGGCAGAGGGCGCAGCGGTGCAGGGCTCCACAGCGAGCCTAGAGACTGACAGGAGTCCATGCGCAGAGGGAGACCCCGCCGGACCTCAGAGCCCAGGCGAGACGCAAACTTTGGTCAGGGAGTGGGCGGCTCCCCGAGGGTCTTTATCTGGGCCGAGAGTGACCTGATCTAAGTTTTTTAAAAAAAGAGTTTGATAGAACAGTGGGGGAAGAGGAGGCCCTTGTAGTAGTGACAGGTACACATGGAAGCAAGCTGAGTATCAGGAAAACAAAACGACAGTGGCGAAGGGGAGCGGAACACGCCAAGGACTCCGCGGCTTTCGGCTTGAACTTCATGCATGAGAAGATTGAAAAGTCAGTGGTGGGGCACAATCCGACCTCTGCTTCGGGTCTGCTAAGCCATCCAAAGAAAGGTGTGAGCAGAAACGCACTCACGCATCGGAAAATGATACCCAGGTGTATTAAGAGTTGAGACAAAGGAATCTTTTTTCAGAAAATTCAACAAACTCCCTTTATGGCAAATTCACAGCATATTTTATATATCACGTGTGTGAATATGTGTGTGTGTGTGTGTGTGTGTGAGGGAGAGAGAGAGAGAGAGAGAGAGAGAGAGAGAGAGAGAGAGAGAGAGAGAGAGGCAGGCTTTGGACATACTAGTTCACAGATGGCTTTTAATCACATACAACCGGGGTGCCCTAGACCCACAGACAGTGCCAGCCATGAAGATGGAAGGGCTACAGCCTGCTATTTAACTGTTAATAAAGAATAAATTAGCAAAAGAGTCTACACAGGGTGAGTGAGCAGCATGAACCCCATGTGGAATATGAGGGAGGCACAGAAAGAGTTCAAGCGACTGTGGCGGTGGAGGCCAGACCGACTCCTGCAGCTGCGATGTGGCCGCTGGCTCTGAGTTGGGAGAGAATGTTCAAGTGGAGAGAACTGGATGCAGGGCAAGTGTCAGAGAGCAGAACTGGGGACTATGGAACAAGGTGTTACTGCCAAGTTATTTACTTTGGGGGGGCAGGGGTATGGGCATGACAGTATTAATGATCCCTGAAAAATATGATTTTTCTTTTACATGCCACCAAAGGTGGCTGCACTAGTGAGCACTTTTTAAAGACATGTTACTACGATGAAGAAAAAGTTGAGCTAAATAATACATTTTATTAATACAAGAATGTCGGTGCATCAAGAATGTTATCAGATTTTCAGTGTCCATACACAAAAGAAAAGTCTATTTTATATATCATCCCACAGGTTAAAATGTTCAAACACTGCTCAGAATATGACCTTTGAGAAATGGACATTTAAAGAAAATATTTACTTTGTCTTATTTTCAAAATCTTGGAAAGGATGTTAGGTAGCTACCCCGTATAATATGCATGAATGAATATGATAAATGCGTGCTTTCTAAGGGAAGCCTGAAGTTTCATGCCATCAAAGGCCTGTGAATGACAAGCTCAGAATAAGGCACCACTGTCACGGACTCATCTCTTCATATACACCAGGGTTCGGTCCACTTTCCAAGGCTTCCTCTCTTGTCACTAAGTTGGAAGGTGCAGCAAAAGCTGCTGAGTGGAAACTGTGCTTTTTCATTTTAAATAAGTGAATAGAAAATGTCGTCCAGTGGACTCTGAAGTACTCTTTCAGGAGTGTTAAATCTCATCAAAGAGGTCTTCCGGACTGCTGTTTCTAAGGGTTTCTAAAGACATGTTCTCAGCCGAGCTGTGCTCCTGTTTTGACATCTCAGGTTGTGAAGGGTCAGGCCTGGGTCAAAAGAAAATCAAGTTAATTTTATTTCAAAAAATTCCTTTATAGACAGTAAAAGAGAATGAAGATTCGCATAAATGAAATGACAGTTAATTCCTGTTTCAGGATAACTTAAAGATTGATTTCTTTATTCTGTAAATTATAAAGGCTGATGAAGACAATTAAATTTCTTTCATTGGTTTAGAATACATCTGTCTCCATTCTGAGCTGACAGGAATTCAAGACCTACACAGTGGTCATAATCAACATCAGGAGATAAAGTACTGTGTCCTCTGGCTACGTAGCCCCTGTTCAGTATGCTAGTGTAGGGAGGTTTCTTAAGCCGACCGCTCTGACTCTATCACAACTTCCATTTTTTCTTGGCTCCCTAAGTTTTCTCTAGTGGTCATCTGATAAACTGAGTAAAATGAGAAGAGTCTTCCTGTTTATGGAAGTTGGCCGATGGGTCTATGTATCCAACTCTGAGGCTGGGCCAGTCCACGGCAGTCACTTGTCCCTGGAATGGCCTTTCTGTGTGTACTTCTGCGGAGCCTCCGAATGACGGGCTGTGTGCTGCCATGCCCATGGGCCGGAGGACAACAGGCCTCACGTGCAGCAGAGCTTCGGGACATATATTTACGTCCTTGAGTAACCCTTGCCAGTGGCTCTACAAAGAGCTTAAACATAACATGCTTAATACAAATGAGCAGAGGGAGAGTATGAAGCCACTAGGATTAAGAACACCCCCTCGTTCCAATTTAATGCCGTGGGGAACTGCAGCAGAGGGGCGCAGGTGAGAGTGAGCGACTTGAAGCAGGACACAGGTGAGAATCCGTCTCTCTCTCAAGTTTAACTGCGTGATTGTTATGTCTGTTTTTCATGCATATCCTTGTTCCAAGAAATCAGCTCAGAGGTGAGAGCTGAAAACAACTTGCTCAGAGAAGCTGTATCTGAAGTCTCACTAGTAAGTGAGCTGAACCAGTCATTTCCAACCGTGCCTTCTTCTCTAATTACAATCACTATTTATGGCTCACTCTTCACAAATACTTTTTTTCTTAACTTTCCACATTCAGGCTGATTTCTCTTTCTTCTAATCAGAGTACCTACTATCCATAGCCTAAATTGAGATATATAGTTTTTATTGATTCAGTCAATACTTGTTGGGTTTGTACTAGGAACAGCTGTGTTAAGGACATGTAACAAATATGACAAAGTAACACAGGATATCTTCTTTGAGGGAGATTTCAATTAAACTTTGTTACTTTATCTAATCTTTCAAGTATGTCTTTTTTTACACTAAGAAGTTCATATATATAATTTAACCAGTTCACAAAGAGTGATTTATCCCTTTAGATAGTGTTGTAAATATTACATCCATATTTTGAGTTCAGGTAGATGTTCAGGTGTTTCTCTGGATGATGTAGTTTGACAGGAGGAATTCCAAATCTGAGGCCACAAGATCTCCATTTATTCTCCACTACACTGAGATTGTGCTAGGGTCATTCTACTTCTTAATCTGATTTGTGGAAAGTTCCCATAAGTAATCTCAGGGCTCCTTTGTATTCTGAGGTGGTTATGCTCATATATCTGATTACTCTGCAAACTACAGGTCCCCAAAGAAATTGGTGAGTAAATGAAGAATAGATGGAAAACTTGTGACAGAGTACGAAATGGTTCAGGGTGAAACAAACATTTTTCTTTTTCAAACAAAGAGGAAAACTAAACTAGTCCAGTTGATGACAGACTTACAACTGGTTTATGTTTTCAATAGTATAATTTGAGATATTTCCATGTCCTATTAATTTAATTTCACACTGAATTGAAATGTATATGGACATATACACACTACAACTTGAATAAAAACTATACTACCATATCTAATGATGAACAGGGTAAATCAAAAGTTAGATTCAAAATGTTTTACTCAGTGAAAATTTTCCTGAGTATGACTGATTCTTTCATAATTTTCTGGCAGTTGAAATTACCCATATATTTTATGATATTTTCAGGTAGCTCATTTTTAGAGATTTTTTTCTCAGACAAGTTTAAAAATGTATCACCTTTGCTGAAAGAGTGAATTTCTCTTATTCAAGAAGCAGGAGTACATTTGGAGTGAAGCATCACTGTTTGTTACCTCTGCTGAGAACACTACATCTGAGACACACAGGCATTGTCCTGAGGCCCAGGCAGGAAAGGGAGTCATAGCTGGTGGCCTGGCTACACTCAAGCCCAAGTTGATAGCTGGCTGTGATGCACTCTGGGAGCCAGAAGCAGGTCCATCTCACGTTTGAGTAGAGCCTGGGTAACTTCGTGACTTAGCATGAGCAGAGGTGTGGTTGATGTGAAGTCCCCAAATGCTCATCTGACTTTTTTTTCTTGAATCTTTATTGGTACATTATATATACACACATCATGATCACACTTAACATTGAGAATCTGTACCAGTATATGACATGACTTAATTCTCATTTTTCCCCTTCCCCATCCAACCTACAACCCCCTTCCCCATATACATAAACTTTGTTTTCTTTTTTTTTTACCATTACATCTTTCCCGTTATCCCAATACCCTACTTCCCTTTGAATATTTTCTATTTCATGATATCTACCATATATTCTAGAACTCATTTACAACTTCAGTTTCTGCCAGAGAAAAGATATGATATTTACAGATCTGTGACTTATTTATTTCACTTATGAGAAGCAATGGTGTCAGAATAAAATGTTAGTCATTATGTGGCCTTGGGGTACCTAGGCAAAAGTCCTGGGCTGTGTTCTGTCTTGTCCCATGCAGAAACATGTGAAATTCAATTTCAGGGGAGTGAAGCCCTTACATGAGAAAGGCGAAGCTTTGGAAGCTAAATGAGTATCTTTAGTACTTTGGGATAAGGATGTGTATCTGTGAAGCACCAAGATAATGACTACTGCATTATTCACATGGACAGTTCCTCTGTTCATCTACAGAAACCTTAAAGAGAAGGCAAGACACTGCAGAATATGCTGCTAGAAAAGACTAGCATCCAAAGGACAGCTACAAACAATTTCTAAAGACTCCTGCAAAATTAGAAAATATGCCAAAGATGAGAGGAGGTGCCATGGAGAGGACAGTGTGGCAAGGAGGCAGAGGATTAAACATTTGAGTTTCAACTGGTAGGTGACAAGGGAAATGCAAGCTAAAAGCACTGTGAAACATTTATACCAGACTAGCAAAAGTTACAAATCATAGCAATATCAAGGATTTCAGAAGATGACAAACAAGTAGGTAAATTACTGCTGGGGGGATTGAATAGCACTTTGGCGGAGCATCTGTCAGTGATTTCCAAAGTATGCAAAGATTATGCACCGTGACTCAGGGATTCCTCCCTTGGAGAAACACTCGTGCATGTGTGTCAGGAGATGTGCACAAACTCACAGTGTGTGGCTTCTCACAGTGGAAAACCCAAATGACTCTCAAAAAAGAAGTGCAAAAATTGCTGACTTTTCACATAGCAGAATATTATACAGCTATACACATACATGGATCTCAAAATTGTTGAGCAAACAAGGAAAGAATAAAAGAAAAAGAAAACATGATCCTATCGATTTAAAGCTCAAAAACATGCAAACTTAATCCGTGAATGATAGTGTGTGTTTATGTGCACATACATGCACGTGTAAATGCCTAATAGCTCTGCATCTTTTCTCTTCTTCCAGGAGGTCACTGCTCTGGGATACCGGGTTCCTCCATGACAATGTCCTCAGTGAATTTCTGGGTTTTGTAGCTTTAGTCATGGTGAAGTTGGTAACAGAGGAGGGGCAGGCTGAGTACTAGGCACAGAGCTCAATTTGAGCCTTCAGAAGTCTAAAGAACCCAGGGAGAGCCAGATGAGATGAACAGGTGTGTGCGTGGCTCAAGGAAGATGTTGGGAGATGCTCACTGGCCACTGCAGTCCAGTGCGTGAGCCACGGGACCACGCTGAGTGGAGGCTGCCACCGAAGGAAGTTTCAGTGTGCACAGTGGGGATTAAACCTGCAGGAACACATGGCTGAGCACACTGTGACCCAGAGGAGAGCAGAGGTGACTCAGGAGTGCTGAGGGGCCAGGGTGGAGTTTGCTAACGGTGAGGACCAAGTTTATTTCCTGTGCCCACTTTTGTGCTCTTTCCACTGCCTCCCAAACGCTGGCTCTCACGCAGCTCTGCAGAATCTGTGGATACCTGGTAAACTATTTCACACATTGTGGCATATCTGGGGTTGAAAAGAATAGTGTAAAAGGAGGCTGCTCTTTATTTCAGCAAAGAACAGGCAGTGTTTTCTCTGGGGGAGATCAAAGTCTTACACTATTGTAGCGGCCACAGGAAACATGTACCGAAGGGTCAATTCCCGCCCAGCCACCGGGGCCAGGTACTCGGAGACGGCACTTTCTCTAAAACGTGAAAAGTTCATAATAATATATACAGTGCAAACTTTTTTTCTTCACAAATCAAGAGGTCAAAGACAGAAATGTACTAGGTGACAATCAGATGTGAATGTTGGCTGGGCCATATATGGTTCAGTGATAAAAGCAGAATATTTAAAAGTTTATTTTAGGACACATCAAATCAAATTTTGATCAAAATGACCTAAAAAATCCCAGCCAAATCAAAATATCAGATATGTGGTGCTATTGGATAACTAGACAGCTATTATACTGGTGACCACAGGGTTCTCATTGTGGAACAACCTCAATTTTAGACCCATCTTCTAAATGGACGAGTTTTAAATAATGCATTGAAAGATTTGACATCATCAAAATTACTACTGAATTTTCAAATTAAATGTCAGCATTTAAAAAAAATTGATGCTAGAATAAAAAGGAAAAGTAGCCTAGCAATGTCCAGTTGACCTTATAAAAACCAAAAGTGTCTCCTAAGTAAATTAACAGACTGAAGCCATCGTGATCCAGCGAAATGAGTGGACACTGCCTGGAGCTCCCTGGGTCCTGTCACCCACTGGCCTGAGGGTGTGGAAGGAGCGAAGCTGACTATTTCTTTCGGGCAACCAAAGTGGCAAATAAAGGAACTACTCTATCTATCTATCTATCTATCTATCTATCTATCTATCTATCTATCTATCTATCTATCTATCTATCTATCTATCTATCTATCACCTATTTCTTTATTGAGACAGGGTCTCGCTTTGTAGTTCAGGCTGGCCCTGAGCTTACTCTGTAGCCCTGGCAAGCCGCCGCGAACTCAGCAATCCTCCTGTCTCTGCCTCCCGAGGGCTGGGATGACAGGCGTGAGCCACCACGCCGGGCACTGTGGTATGCAGTATTGATTGTTGGTGGGCGTGAGTCTCCACGCCCAGCATCGTATGTGGTTACCGGGCATTGAACTCAGGACCTTGCGATTGCGAGGCAGGCGCTGAAACCACTGGGCTAACCCTCCGGCCCTACATTATTTATTTTTAAGTAAAATCCTAAAGGTATTTTCTTCTAATAAATATGACCTTGCTGCTTAAATTACAATAAATAATGAATACTGGACATATTTAATGCTACTTGCACTCCCATATCTTATAGATGCTAGGAAGGGGTGACAATTCTGCAATCTCCCTGTAAAATAAACCTTGTATTTTGGATCTGAAAATAAGATGACCTAGTTCTGGGTAATTTAATTTTAAAATCAGCCTTTCAGATAAGTATATCAGTAATTGGCAATAATGCCCACCATTTACACAGGCATTTCATAGCAAACTGGAAGATTCTGTCATGTGTGTTACTTAGATAAATAATATTGTCTGGGTAACTCATGAGATAACACTAACATCTGGATTCTTTTAGAAATCAGTGCCTGAAATATCCTATACCAGTTATACTTGGTTTTGCATTCATTGTGAGCTTTGAAATGGTCCAAGTGGCAACTGTTGTCACACTATGACTGTTGATAGATGTGCATACAAGTAGAAAGCCATCACCTTCATAGAAAACTGTTCTGGACAGTGTTAGTTCTAAGCCAGGCCAAGGGATCTGGGCACTTACTACTGATTGCTGGGCTACAGTGCAGCCTGCTTCGGTAGCTGAGGCTTCTTAGGCGGGGACTCTGCTTCTCTGCCTGGCATGATACTTGGTGCACACATACTCCACTGACTGTGAGTATTAACTAACGGACCAATGATGAAGACATGAGGTAGACAGTATTAATAAGAGGCCTCCAGACAGCAGAGTCACCTGCCAGAGCTGCAAAGCCCAGGCATAGGAGGGATTGGGCAGGCCGGGCAGAGCGGGGCTTCAGCCTGGCTCTGCTCCCCTCCAAAGCCCACACCCTGGGTGCTGTGCTAGTACCGGGCTGGTAGTGAGTGTTCTGCTCCAGACGGTGTTTTCTCTTCTCACGAAGCTCAATATGTGCAGCACGTCTCAAACAGTACTTCTGTGAACTATTTTATGCCACAGATCTCTAAAAATGAGATTTCATACCTATTTGTGTGTCCTGAATAGCTCTCGAAGGATATACAAATGTCTGGTCATAGTGGAGAAGAATTTATAGCAAAAATAGGGCTAACTTTTGCTGGTTAGTCTCCTAAACTGTTGGGATTTAAAAAAAAAATTATACACAGATGACAGTTTGCCTCCTTGAGAGTGCTACTTCTAATGGTCTGAAGCCCTGAACCTAGTGAACACAAGACCAAACTCTAGTTTCTGCTACGAGGAGGAGGAGAAGTGGAAAACTCGGGAATAGACCACAGTTCCGGGGCCTGAAGACTCGTGCGGGGCCGGCTGGGGCAGAGTTGCTACTGTCGTTCCCTGGGGCTGCCGTAGAGGAGTGCGGTACAGTGGGTTCACCTGCAGTTCCGGAGGCCAGAGGCCCCGCTGCCTCACAGGCTCTGATCAGGGTGCCGGCCCAGCTGTGTCCGTCTCTGGAGGCGCACACGCCATCTCTTGCTCTGGGCTGCTGCCAGAGGTCACTGCTCTTCAGAGCCAGTGGAAGGAGGCCCCTCGGGCCACCTCTCTCAGACCCGCTGGCTCTGTTAGGTCTCCTTCGCTGTTTCCTGTCTGCTCCTTAACGTATAAAATGGACCCACCTGTGTAATTCAGGCTAATTAGCCTGTGTCAAAGTCAGCCGATTTGCAGCCTCATTCACTTACTACCCTAATTTCCTCTGCACACATGGCCTGCCACCTTCTAGGTTCCAGGGAGGAAGGTGTGGGCAGTTGGAGGGGCCCGACCTGTTCATCATTCAAGCCTGAGCTCGGTTAGGGCTCAGTGATGATCCCAATCATCAGAGTAAACAGGTGCGGGAAGCAGGCTAGGCAGAGCAGGACACGTGAGGCCCAGAGCCAGAAGAAACCCGGGGCCCGCAGGAGACCATCTGCAAGGTCTGTGCAGTGCGAGGCTCCAAGGAGCTCTTGAGAGACAGCAGAACCAGGTGTCGGGACAGGCCAGGGACTGGCATCACCCTCACCCGCCCATCCATTGCATGGTGAACCGTGCCACTGGCCAGAGAGCTGGAGAATTCTGAGGCACCGAGTCCTCAGGACACACGGGAACCCTTGCCATCCCGTTTCCCTAGGCTGCTTCCTGAGGGGAAGGCTGCCACGGGGCTGCTGCAGACACGAGGCCTGCGCTGGCAGGCTTGGCAGAGCTCGTGCCCGGGGCAGTGCCCGCTGTGCACATCCCAAGCCATCCCATGTAGGAGTGAGCAGGCTGCTGTGGGGCCTCAATTTTCAGCAAACACAAACTGTTGTACATAGTCAGAAATATCATATAATAATAACATATATAAATTGAATGGATAAGTGATCTAGCCAGTGAAAAGAGTATTTCTTTGCCAGCTGGACCGACCCAACGTGGTGTCACAGGTAGACGGAAAGGACGTCACTGCCCAGATTCTGTGAGATGTGCTGTCTCCCTTCAGCAAACGTGTCAGGAGGAGGAGAGCTCTGGCAGAGACACATGGAAATAATCTATCAAACGCACTGGCTTTTGACTTTGAATTAAAAAGATTAAACTTTTCAGTTGATGTTTAAAACATATCCAGACCATGAAAGAAAACCAAACTGAGTAGAGACAGAATGTATTAAGAGTCTCTGTTTCCTACAGTGGGCACCAAGTGGCCGGGGCAGGGAGTGAGACGGGACGGAGGGAGACAAGAAGTCCTGTGCTCGGGCCCCTGCAATCGACAGAGAAGGGCCTGACCACTTCCTTTTCTTTTTTTCCCTGGGATTTCCCTGGCATTTACTTGTGTGATACTGTGATTCTAATATAAATTTATGCTATTGATAAGCTTCTTTATCACACTAAATATATGTGATAAAAAATTTCAAACATTTAAAAGTTAAATCCATGCAGTTGTTTTATGTTTGCATAACTCTATCACCTAAGTCCTACATGCATCTTGTGCACATATAAATAGTTTCTCAAGATTTTATATTGAACTGATGTTTATTTTGAAAAAGCAGATTAAGTACGATGTGAGCTTTCATTAGTACATTAACCAATAAAATGTGTTCTCATTTTATTAAATACACTACTATAATCAATGGCTTAAGGAAAATATAAAAATGAATTTATTTAATCATAATTTCCCAAAACCTTATAGTAGAGGAGTTTTGTCATTCAGAAATATTAACAAATTTAACTAAAGTCAGTGGTTTACAACAGTATTAATTTCATTTGCCAATATGGAAGGTTATTACTGCTGAACATGCACATGAGTGGATCGTTCAAACAACCAGTGTTATGGCAGATCTTATTCTGATGTTATAAGGAAGCTACAAATCTCAGCCTCCATTGTTGTCCGAACTACGCAATCATTACTGTTGTCCTGTCTTTCACTTCTTTCTCCTGTAGCTCTTTTTATTGATCCTTTTGCAAGACACATGATTGCTTTCCACTTATACCAGGCTTCTGCTAACTGTCTTGAGACAGAGCAGAAAGAAATGTCAGTGCATAATTTCTAGCTGTATGTCTACGAATCGGGTCTAACTTTCCAATGCTCTTCCACATCCAACATTTTTTCACTCATCAAAGGTACCCTTCTCTCTGGTTCTTCATACTTTGTAGAGTATCCTCTGCTTTTGGAGTCTCCTTCTAGCCTGTTTACTCAGTAGGCTCTTTTGCATCAAAGACAAATTCAAATCACAGCCCCTGCAAAGCCACCCATGATTCTCTCTAGAGAGATGATCAGTCCTTCCTATTGCTCTGAGTACTTCCTAAGCCTAGTGGATCTTCATCACAATCACCCCTGCTGTATAATAGACACCTTGAAACTTGTAACTGATTTGGATAGAGTCCAGCGGGGCAGCAGCTCTCTTCATGGTGTCCTGATCTTTGTTGAGATCCTGGAAAATCTCATGTGAGTGGCATGAAGGCTGGAAGCCACCTACAAGCCCATCTGCTTATCCCTGGTGCCTGAGCTGGAGGGCTCCAGGCTAGACCTGCTCTAGGGTAGTTCATGGCAGCTGGCCATCTGAGAGGGCAGCTGTGGTGCTAGGCAAGAGGCTGCCTCTTTTCTGATGCAGCTGCTAATCCTCATCGCACCACTTCTCCTGCATTCTACTGTTTCCACGGGTTGAAGAGCCACTGTGCTAAAGGGAGGGACACAGAAGCCACCACCCAGTGGCAGTGGGAGGTGCCTCAGACTCTCATCCGTGTATCTGTGATTGTAAGATACAAGAGAACAGGGACCGTGATTTTTCTAGAATTTGGGGTAATTTCTCAGAATGAAGAATTGAAACTGATGAATAAACTGATGTTTATTGAGGTATTTGCCTTTTTATTTCTGACAGTTGTCTGTGAAAAAAGATTACTGTTGCTTTCATTTATCACTTGCATATAATAAAATCAATTCCAGATGAGAAAGGCAGAAATACAGATTTTTAAGAAAAGTTATTACATAAGAAGATGACATAAATTTCATGTAGAGCACAGCATGGAAATTTTAGCTTTAGACAATTCTGACCAGTAGTTTCCGTTATGAGCTATTATTTATTTTTCTAAGTAGTTTTAGATGTTTATAAATTTATATGCTTACAAGTTCATACTAATACCATTAGTTTAGTTATAGCCCACTTTAGTGGAATGCTTGGGAAAGGCAGCTTGTGGTTGAAGAGTGGCCTTCCAATCTTAATGGCTAAAATCCCACTATGACAAATGGTTCTCTCTCTCTCTGAAGCCAAGTGCCTTTTGGATTTTCATTAAATTACTTGTCATTAAATTTCTATTATTATTAAAGCCTGAGAAGTGTTAGTTTAAACCTCTTCTATATGCCTACTGAGTTACAGCAGAACAAACAAGCAATCATACTTTTTATAAGGCAAGTAAGTTAAAGCTTGAAGAAAAACCTTCTGCTCCATAAATCCTTTAGTCTGCAAAGTAACACAGCTTGTCATAAACAGGCAAACAACACCATTGGTCTTACAATAACAAATGAAGAAGGGAAATCAGGTCACAAAAAATTAGAAAATGAGAGTAAATAAAAATGAAAATGTTACATGAAGAAATTCTAACACTTGCTTGAGATTAGGTAGTCATCCACAGATTCACACAACAGGCACAAACCTGAATAGGCTATCAGCACACATGGAAATTGTCTGGCTGGAGTCTACAATCTGATCACAATTTCCTTGAAATATTTGTGACCTCCAGTTCCCCTCAAGATGTTACTGGGACTCAACAGAAAAGCAATCCTAATTCTTTTTTTTTTTTGAGACAGGGTCTCGCTTTGTAGTTCAGGCTGGCCCTGAGCTCACTATGGAGCCCAGGCAAGCCTCCCACTCAGCAATCCTCCTGTCTCTGCCTCCCGAGTGCTGGGATTACAGGTGTGAGCCACCACGCCTGGCACTGTGGTATGTGGTATTGATTGCTGGTGGGCGTGAGTCTCCATGCCCAGCATAGTATGTGGTTTCTGGGGACTGAACTCAGGACCTTGCGCTTGCGAGGCAGGCACCGGAACCACTGAGCTAACTCTCCAGCCCAGCAATCCTAATTCTTAAAAAATATGAATTCTTTTGATTGATGATTTAAAGCACATCCTTTTTATTATTCAATAAAACAAGCTCTGTTGTCATATTATATAAAAAAGGGTTTTTGATAGCTCCTATCCTAATACTGAGCACTTCTGTATAACCAAGATCGTTCCAAGTGACCACAGGAAGCAGTTCAAAAAGCATATTGGTAGGGCTTAGACTCCCAGCAGGCAGGCACCAGGATTTTCTACACTTAGAAGATTTATAGCTTAAGAAGTTGTTGCTTTCTTAAAAAAGTTGTTTTTAAACTCAGGCCATATTTTTTCAGAAATGTTACAAATTACAGTTTTTACATCATTCAAAAAAGCATAGTTTATTATACAGATGAATTATTAAAAAGCAATAATCATAAAAACTTAACTAATAATTGCAAGAAGATTTTTGGGTTGATTTTTAACTTGAATTAGACATTATACTAGCTTCTGAGGTCGAAAATTTTTTTGAAAATCCTATCTTTGAAAATCTTGAGCAAAGATATATTTAAGTAATTAAAATATCTCATAGAAACAAAAGTACAAAATATTGGTTTGCAGGATTAAAAGCCCAAAAGATAAAATAAGGGAAACATCTATCCTCACAGGAGGAACATTTGTATTTGTAGATACAGAGACTTAAAACTCTCATGTTCTACACAAAATGCTACTTAAAATATACTCTATGATAATGTTTCATAATAAATATAGAAATGCTAATGATTAAAAGTATTTCTTATTAATAGAAGCAAAAACTTTTCTTTCTTTTAGCAACTTTCAAAGAAAATGGAGTTAGCTGCTATCAGTCCACTGAATATTTAAACTTTTATTTATGTTCTTAATACATTTTTATTTTATTTTTTTAAATAATATTAGATCCTTCTAATCCAAACTCCATACAAATATCCAAAATATTACCATGGGATAATAAGCTATGTGCATAACTGAAGGTTCCTTCTGGGTTCAAAATTCTAGTGTTGAACTCTCAGGACAGAAGAGAAAAATATAGATTTTAGGTTTCATCTAAAGTTACAAACTAAGTTTTCAGTATTAGTATGTCTTCAAGGTACATCCATTTGAGTATGAGTGACATAAGTGAAATAAATAGGTCACAGATACGTAAATACTGTATCTTTTTCTCTGGTATGAGAAAATGAAAATATAAATAAGTCCTAGAATGTATGATAGGCACTGTAAAACAGAAAATATCCTAAGGGAAATGGCGGGTAGGGGTTAATAACAAGGAGAAGAAAAATTGTGATGGTTAAAAAAAAGGGGAAACAAACATGTATATAGGGGGTAGGGGGTTAGAGGGTGGGTAGGAGAATGGGAAAAAGTGAGAATTAAGTCATGTCATATACTGATACAAATTCTCAAAGTTGAGTGTGATTATGATGTGTATATAAAATGCACCTATATCACAATAAAAATTTTTTAAAAAATGTTTTCAGTATTACCTCCTTTGAGGTTTGATCATACTCAAGTCATAAATATTCTTTTGTATGAAATAGTTAATGATAAAATATTTAATATAACAAATAATAAATTTCTCTTATCACTTAAGGGAATTAAACCTTCAAATTCAGAAATTCCCAGTCCAGCATAATCTCAGTGGAGGTGAGGAAATGCAAATAAGTGGGTGTTTTGGTATGTAGAAAAGTTCATTCACACTAAAAATACTTCAGAAAAATAGAACAAAATAGCAATTATTTTCTGAGCCTCTACCTGTTGTCATTTGATGCAGGTTTTTAAAAGCTTATACATACATATATAATTATATATAATGCATAATTATATATTGGGTATGTATGCATAAGTACACAGTTTCTTAAAAGTAATTACACTATGAAAATACAGTGTTTTTCATTAATTTTTTTTGGCAAATATCTTTGTCAGTATTTCTAGGCTTACTATTTGTTTTTAGTAACCTTAGAGTACTCCATGTCAGGGAGTTGACCTAACAATGCAATTGATTCTTGATTTAAAAGAAAAACAAACAGGATACCTATTACAAATTACCCTCCAGTGAGCATTCTTGAGTAGACTCCTTCCAGGTAATGTTTTAAAGGGAATGGGGACTTTAATTCTAATGGAAAAAGGTGGATTATGACACTATATTTCCTGAAAATTCTTAGCACTAAAAATACTATTGGGAGAACTGCAGCTTCTAAGACTGTAGCATATGTGTGCTCTTACAATCTTGAAATTAAATGATTTTCACACCAGGCTTTAGTTTGGTCTGTTGTGATTTTTACTAGAGGCAGAATAAACTACTACATGGTGTAACAAGCTGATGGGAACAACTACCACAGTGAGTGCTCATTTAAACTAGGAATAGAAGGACAAATCTTAAGGAAAGGCAGGAACACTCAGTGAAATACGTATAGAGAGTCACACAGAAAGCGATGAGTGGCCCTTAGCTAAGTCTTTGAATACTGCTGCCCCTCCAGGTCCTCTTTACCATCATGAAAATTTCTGGTGCCACAGACATCGGCTATGGATCTCAAATAATATAAACAGTATGCGGGCCGGTGGGTTAGCTCAGTGGTTCCGGCGCCTGCCTCGCAAGCACAAGGTCCTGAGTTCGATCCCCGGTAACCACATACAATGCTGGGAGTGGAGACTCACGCCCACCAGCCATCAATACCACATACCACAGTGCCGGGCATGGTGGCTCACGCCTGTAATCCCAGCACTCGGGAGGCAGAGACAGGAGGATTGCTGAGTTTGAGGCTTGCCTGGGCTACATAGTGAACTCAGAGCCAGCCTGAGCTACAAAGCGAGACCTTGTCTCAAAAAAAAAAAAAAAAAAAAAAAAAAAAAAAAAAAAAAAAAAAAAAAAAAAAAAAAAAAAAAAAAAATATATATATATATATATATATATATATATATATATACACGGCATGTGATTTTTGTTCACTTTCCTTGGAAGATTTAGGTCAGATCATCTCAATAATTACACATTGCATGTCTCTTATGATGCTTATGCACACATGGGGGCCAGACTCATTATATGTGAAGTAAATATCATGATTAGTTTAGAAATGAGGCACAGGATTATTTTCCATGGACTCACAAACAGCCCAAAGAACTTCTGAGCTACCACAGGAAGATAAGGATTAAAAAGCAAGTGCAACTTAGGTATTGGGCACTTCTATCAATATCATGATTATTAATAATTCAATGCAAGAAGATATGGTGACACTGATACAATGTTGCCATATGTGTAATTGACAAGAATAATTTAAGGGGGAAAAGATGACATTTTATCATTCTCTGTAGAAATGAAATTTCCTATTAGAAGTTTAGATCTTTATATGTAGCCTGGAGCTTTCTCTATATTATTTTTATTATTGTTTTGTCTTTTTTGTACTAATAGCTTAACATTCAAAATTCCTTTGAAATGTATTTAATATCATTAAAGCTGATATTTATTAGATGTTATTATTATGCCAGCACTATATTAAGTGCGGTAAGCATAGCATGGTCATGATGTCCTGATGTTCTTATAATTTCAACTCTCCATGTAAGAAAAACAAAACTTAACATAGTGACTCATCAAAGTCTCAGAACTTATAAATTGTCCCAGATCCCAGCACTATGGGAGTAAGGAGCAGTAGGATCGCAAGTTTGAGCTGAGCCTGGGCAACTTCATGGCTTAGGGAGAGCCCACCTCAAAAATAAAAACAAACAAAGAAAATTAGGGATACAGATCTATGTGAGGACCTGGGCTCAGTCCCCAGGAAAAGCAGAGAAGGATAGGAAGCCAAGCTGGCCTGTGCCTCCAGCCTCTTAATCTATACTTTCCCTTTCCCCTTTGCTTGAAAAATCCTTCACATCCTTGCATGTCTGCCCACCCTGGAGGGCTCAGCTAAAATATAGCATCCCTGTGAAATCTGCCTTCTACTTGGCCTCTTCAGAATCACACGTGTTGTATCAATAGAGAATTATTCTAATAAAAAACTACAGTGGTGCTTTGGTTTATGAACTTAACTTGTCTCACGAGTCTGGTTTCGAACCGAACTGGATGATAACTATATTGTTTTCCTATAAGATCAACACTGAACCCAACCACTGGATCTGACTCACTCTCGCTCAATTCAGTCTGTGACCCGCATTGTGAGAAGAACTGAGCTCTTAAATTGAAGCACTGTGGTAATTCTGCTTTTAAAAACATGGTTTTATAAGTTACCTGGATAATTCTAAGGCATGAAGTAGAAAACATGAGCTCGTACAGCAGATGCCTCTTAAAGCACAAAAGTCAGATTTACAGTCAGATTGTGAACTGGACTTTTTCTATGGCCACAGACATCAGCATCCTGACTGACAGAAACCTCGGAAACACTCAGAGGGGTGCTCTGCCTTTCTACGCTGTCTGCCTGATGCACAGTTGACAGGGTCACCCGTCCTTTGAGCTCACGATCTAAAACAGATGCCATGATGTAGCACATGCTAAAAGATAGAGCTCCTTATGTGTATCTGTTCAAGGACCAAAACATACTGCATGAAATGTTTACACTACATCCCCTTTACAGTGCCACACATGTATGTGTGCATGTATGTGTTTGTGTGCATGTACACACATGCAGAAGATTGGGGTGTTCATTTTAGGAAGGGCTGAGGTATTTGTCGAGTGCAAGCTCAGTTTGTGGAAGGCAAAGGCTCACATCTGTGCAACCAGGCTTCATTAGAATACACATGTCAATCACCACCGTGCAACTGCTACACATGTGATCCAGATGCCTCCATGTAAAATAACCCTGGGTGTTTCGCAGATGAATCACTGAAAGTATAATTACCCAGTTTATTAGGAGCAGGTCCACTTACGAGGATGCCAGATGGTACTATTGTCCATTCAGGAGTAGGAGAAAGTATGGACATGGCTGCTGTGAGAAGTCAAACAAAAATTCTTGTGTGCTGTTTGCTCCGTCATCTCTGCATGAGCTGAGTGATGACTGTCTTCAGTCGAGCACCCTTGAGATGGAGGCACTGCCACTCCTCTCCAGTGAAGGCTGCACCAGCAAAGTCCACATCATATTGTCTCTTTCCAACCCAACAGAAAATATCTGATGGCCGCACACTCCTCTCTCTACTTAGTGACCGTCAGAGTAAAAATTCATTTATGATGCCTCAAAACATGAGCTCAAGATCGAACTGTTTTCAATTCTGGCGTGTACAGTTCACATGTTGAGTCAATATATATGGATTTACTGAGGATAAACAAAGCATATATCCAAGCTGTCGGGAAGCATCAGTGCTTCACAGCACTGGACCTGCGAGACCAAGGGTCGCTAGTCTGTGTTTCATCCCGCCATCTGTCTACCTGTGAGTCTCATCGCTGTGTTTGGTTTCACCACATGTTGGACCATGGAGAGACAGAAAAACAAGCTTTTTATTACATAGCATAGTCTTTTAAAAGGAATTTAGTTTTCTGCTTCAAATAGAGAAAGTAGCACAGGAGAAACTCCTGCTGAGGACACTTGGCATAGGAACCCACCCTAGAAGGTGTCAGGAGTGCTCAGCACTACACACCACAGTCACTTTACTTCCTTTCTTCATTTCATTCATTTCTTTTTTTTTCCTTTTTGTTTCTCTATTCTCCTTTTCTTTCTTCTTTCCTTCTTATTTTTTTCTTCCCCCCTTTTCTTTTTTTCCTGCTAGTGGCGACTGAACCCAGGGCCTCCACATTGAGCCACATCCCCAGTTTTTGTGCCTTTTTCCAGATGTTGCATTCAGTGACAGGGTCTTGCTGAGTCACTAAGTTGCCCACACTGGCTTGTCTTGAGGATCCTCAGTGGTCACTGGCTAGTTACCCTGTGGTTGGCATGCCAGTCTGCATTGGCCTGCCATTTCCCACAGTGTGACAGAAGCTGTGTACCTCACACAGGCCGACCACAGACGTGCTGGCCTGTTACACTGGCTTTGATCAGGTGTGTATGGTTTCCATTTGTACCACTACTGCAAGGTTCGCTTTGATCACAGGCAGTGTCAGCTACACTTCCCTCCTGCAAGCTTTCTCTTTTCCCTTTGCAATTAGTGACAGCCCTGTGGAAAAGTCATGACAACAACCATCCTTTCAGATGTTTCCAGGGAATGCAATCTGGGTGCAGTGGGAGACCAGAGGGCTGGGAGGGGACATGGAAGCAAAAATGATGAAGATGAGAAATGTATACATCAATTCCTCAAGATATCTATGACTATTATGTAATATAAACATATACTAATTAATAACAAATAAGGAAAAGAAAAAAATATAAGGTACTTGAATATTTCTTCTCTGGAACACCTATCAAGTCTTTGGCTCTTTTTTCTATTAGGCTGTTTGGTTTGATTTGGAGGAAATACAAATCCTTTGTCATATATATTCCAAATATTTTCTCTCAGCATGTAGGTTGTCATTTTCTTTATGACATCTTTTTTTTTTTTTTTTTTTTTGCTTTTTGAGACAGGGTCTCGCTTTGTAGTTCAGGCTGGCCCTGAGCTCACTATGGTGCCCAGGCAAGCCGCCGCGAACTCAGCAATCCTCTTGTCTCTGCCCTCCCGAGTGCTGGGATTACAGGCGTGAGCCACCACGTCCTGTGGTATGCGGTGTTGATTGTTGGTGGGCGTGTCTCCACGCCCAGCATTATATGTGGTTACCAGGGATCGAACTCAGGATCTTGCGCTTGCGAGGCAGGCGCCGGAACCACTGAGCTAACCCTCCGGCCCTCTTTATGACATCTTTTATGAACAAAAACTCTTTATTTTGTTGTAACTTTTTTAATTGAATTCTTTATTGGTACAATTTATATACATCTCACAATCACATATAACATTGGGGAATCTGTACCAGTATATGACACAAGTTAATTCTCATTTTTACCCATATCCCTACCCACACACACCTCCCCACCCCCTATATACATGCTCTTTTATTTTCTTTCTGAATCATATTTATTCCTTCCCCTCATTACATTCCCACACCAAATTTCCTATGGAAATTTCCCATTCTACAAAAACTGTCATACTTTCTAGAGCTCATTTGCATCTACAGGTACTCATCTCAAAGAGAAGATCCGGTATTTGCCTATCTGTGGTCTATTTATTTTACTTATTAGTGTATTCTCCAGGTGTCTCCATTTGCACATAAATGAATCGATTTTGTCATTCCTTATGGCAGAATAATACTCCATTTTATAAAAAAAAACTACATCTTCTTTATCCACTCTCCAGTTGATGGGCATTTGGGCTGTTTCCAAGATTGAGCTATCACAAACTGAGCTGCTATGAACAAGGGTGTACATCTGTCTTTCCAATGTGGGTTTTAAAATTCTTTTGGGTATATTCCTAGCAGGGGGATAGCAGAGTCAAATGGGACCCCTAATCCTAGTTTTCTGAGAAATCTCCACACAGATCTCCACAATGGTTGCATAAGTCTGCAATCCCACCAACCGTGGAGAAGGGTTCCTTTCTCCCCACAGCCACGCCAGCATTTATTGTTGGTTGATTTTGTAATCGTGGCCATTCTTTGTGGAGTGAGATGAAATCTCAGTGTTGTTTTCATTTGCATCTCTCGAATGACCAGTGACGTTGAACATTTCTTCACATGCTTTTTGGCTGCTTTGACTTCTGCCTCTGAGAAGTGTCTGTTCATCTCAGATGCCCATTTTTGAATTGTGTCTTTAAACTTGGGGAAGCTGATCTGTTTGAGTTCTTTATATATTGTAGATAATAGCCCTTTGTCTGATAAACAGCTAGTAAAGATTTTTTCCCATGTTGTTAGTTGTCTTTTAGCAGTGCCAGCAACTTCTTTTGCTGTGCAGAAGCTTTTCAGTAGGATGAGATCCCATTTGTTGATTCTTTCTGCTAGTTCTTGTGCTATAGAGTTTTTATTCATAAAGTCTCTGCCTAAGCCAATGTCTTCAAGAGTTTTACCTAACCTGTTTTCCAGCAGGCTTATTGTTTCTGTTTTAATGCTTAGGTCTCGTATCCACTGTGAATTTAGTTTTGTGCATGGTGAAAGAGATAGGTCTAGCTTTA